>LR990612.1:14424657-14704541 GCA_905147815.2 Phalera bucephala | reverse complement strand
ATTTGATGTAACTATAGATTTTCTACTAACATTGATGGTATTTTAATCTATCTCTCTATTTATATCATCACGCCAGCTCCCTCGCGGGGTAGGCAGAGAGTACAGAGTTCCAACAGGTTCTTTGCTTACATACCTCTCTGGCTTCCTCCACTCTCATAGTTCGTCTCATACACACTCGCCGGTTACGGAGACTCTTGACTTGCCCTTCAGCTAAGACACGGTCTATTTGGTCATGGTAAGATAGTCTAGGTCTTCCCCGGCACCTACATCCTTCCACTTTCGCATTGTATATCTGTTTTGTCATTCTTTCTTCTGGCATCCTTTCTATATGCCCGAACCAACGGAGCATACCCTTTCTCATCTTTACACCGATACTATCTTTCATACCTACTCGCTTTCTTACTACGCTGTTGCGAATACGGTCGGTCAGCGTGACTCCGCACATCTTCCGCAGAGATCGCATTTCGACCGCATTTATCCTGCTTTCGTTCTCCTTCTTACATACCCAACTCTCACTGCCATATAACAGCGTTGAGACAAGCACTCCGTTATGCATGGCCAGCTGCGCCTTTTGGCTTAAGTGCCGGCTCCCAAGTAGCCTTCCCATCGCACCATTCACTCTATTACCTGCATTAACTCTTCTCTCTATATCAGCGGTGTATTTCCCATCCTTACTGAAGGCGCATCCAAGATATACAAACTCATTCACTTGCTCCAGCACATCGTTACCAACCACAATCCTTGCATTCGTTCTGGTTTCTTCCCGTTCAAAAACCATAATTTTGGTTTTCTTTACATTCAAATGTAAGCCATTGTTCATGCAGTCGTCTCTCATAACTGTGACTAGTGTTTGCAGATCAGTGGCTGTTGGCGCTATCAAAACCGCGTCATCTGCATACAATAGGTGGTTTACCACTAGATCACCCATTTTTACCCCTTCAGTCATCGCATACAGTCTTTGAAGACTTTTATCCAGATACACTATAAACAGTCTAGCGGACAACACGCAACCCTGCTTGACGCCGATTTTAACGTCAAACCAAGGTGACATGTTACCACCCACCCGTACGCATGCCTTGCTGTCCACGTAGGTGGACTGGACGGCTCGCAACAGGGTGCCGCTTATACAATACTCTGGCAAAATGTCCCAAAGTCTCTTTCGCACGACTCTATCAAACGCCTTCTCCAGGCCCACAAAACCGCAGATGCTTTTCTACGATGTTGCGGAGGGAGAAAACTTGATCCGAACATCCTCTTCCAGACCTGAAGCCTCCCTGTGCCTCACACAACACTCCATCGGACTTCTCGCGCATTCTCCGTTCAATAATTTTACCATACACCTTAGCTGCCAAGCTGATCAAACTGATGGCCCTGTAATTGGTGCAGTCATATTGTGAGCCCTTGCCTTTATACAAGGGTACTATGACTGCGCGGCGCCAATCTGTAGGGACTCTACCGGTCTTCCAGCAAAGATTTGCGAGGACCCAAAAAGCGTCCCGGACGCAAGTTCTACCATATTTAATCATCTCGGCAGATATCATGTCTATTCCCGCAGCTTTACCATTTTTCATACTTCGTATCGCCCATTCAACTTCTTCCATAGTGATGTCCTCTGTGGATTCTGGTGCCGCAAACTCGCCTCTGGGCTCGTCTGTGGCACGAGCATCCGGGGCATTCTCATACATTTCTCCAAAGTATTCACTCCACCGGTTTAGCACAGCTTGTGTGTCTGCAAGAATGTCACCATCCTTAAATTTTATCTTTTCCATTCTGGAGCCTGACGAATCACCTCGAGCCTTTCTCACCTTGCTCCAAAAGAGTTTGGTGTTATTCTCGAAGTTCTTCGTCAGCCTCTCCTCCTCAATCACACTAGCTCTTTCACGCTTTTCTTTTACTAAGGTTTTGGTGGCATTCTTGCATTGCCGGTATATTTCTTTCTTCATCTCCGTCATACTGTCATTTAGATTCAAAGAAGAGACATAGTCCTGCCACGCTTTCTTCTTACTTTCTACAGAGCTTTTTAACTCTGTGTCCCACCATGCATCCCCTTTTGCTGTGCTATGCTTCTTTGAGCAGCCACATACTTCTTTCGCTGATTCTACCAAACCCTCTTTCAGACAATTCCAGCATTCATCTATGTTTGAGTCCGAAGAACCAGCTGTCAAAAGCTTGTCCCGGACTCTGTCTTCATACGTTCTCCTCACGCTCTCATCTTGCAACCTTTCAACCTTGATTCTTTCAAGGCCTCCGAAGGGGATACGCTCTCGCCAGTACCTCCACTTCCTGAACAAACCACTAAATCGCGCAATTACGAGATAGTGGTCCGATTCAAGAGTGGGGCCTCTATATGCACGGGTATCTTGAAGTTTACTTCGGAGACGGTTATCTACGTATTCATTTCTTCTCCACGTATACATATGAATATCCTTGTGTTGGAATATTGTATTGGACACAAGGAGACCTCTTTCCAAACACACATTTACAATAAGCTTACCTGCATCATTCACTCTCTTATCACCATAAGGACCCAGAGCAGCGTCGCAAGTTTGCCGCCTGGTTCCCACCCATCCGTTCAGGTCGCCACACAAAATCACCTTTTCATTCGCATCAGCCAGATCCAGAACTTCCCTGACATTATCCCAAAACTTCTCCAGGTCCGGGGGTGTCGACGAGCTTACAGGAGCGTAGGCTCCAACCAAAAACACTCTAGTGATACCCAGTTTCAAGCGGACCCAGAGAAGTCTCGCATCATGCAGGCCATAATCTCTCACTCCAGAGGCCAGGCGACGGGACAACAAGATACCCACCCCCATGCTGGCACGATCGCTCTGTGGCACTCCAGACCACAGAGCCATCATGCCGTCAGGGAGATCACAGGCTTCACTGCCCCTTCGCTTAGTCTCTGTTACACACAGAGTATCCAGGCGTCTCTCTTTCATTACATCAATCACCTCATGCATCTTATCTTCCATACCACCTCTTACATTCCAGGTGCCTATTCGGCACTCTGCACCCCACGACTCGCCAGTTCGGGCCCGGCGTGATGGGTGGCGGCCCCCATCGCCGCTTCTGCCTATTTTCGTACCGACGGGGGCGGGCCGGTACGCGTCGCCTCGAAGGACGCCCTAGCCCGCACTGCGGTACTTGTTCGGTCCAAGATTGCAGCCGTAGCGGCTGGCAGGGGTCGCGACGAGCACGCTCTTGGACAGACCCCCCTAATATTTTAACACCATGGAAATAAGTTCTTTGCATAATTAATGTTGGTATAAACCAACATTAATCATTGAAAGCAAATCTATACGTTAGTTTCAGGTTTTACAGCTTAGCTATAACAGATTTAAATAAAATTTAGGGATACAAAAACAAAACAATCGTCAATATTATTTTTTTATTTGCGACTTTTAATGTCTGCGTAATTATTATAAATTCAACACACTAAACAGTCTATAAAACTTTGTGCCATGTTTAAAAGTTCTAAAAAGTAACAGTGTTCTAATTATTAAACTCTGTACTTTTAATAATTATATTCAATTGGTTTTATAATTATAATCACCAATTGAATAAAAAAATGTTTTCTCAGGCTTAATCAACAGTCTTATTTTTTAAATAATTGAATGATGTACTGGAAACGAAAAACCATTAAAAAATGGAATATGAATTGTGTGAAAAAAGATTAGTATGATGGTAGTGAAAATTGAAATGAGGAACAGAAGAGACGGGAAGAAGATCGCACACGAGGTGCATGAATTGTGATAAACATGAATTAATAAATATAAATGATATGAATATTAATATAAGAAATATACATATTATTGCGCCGATTACAATAATAATTAATTGGGAAGGGCAGCCAGTTTATGATGATAACTACTGGTAAATTAAACTATTTAAATGGCGTAATTGATATAGTTGGAACTATTTTTATTTATTTGGTATTTTATCTAGTCCTCATCATTAGCTGTAATTACATCTTCATCGTCATCGGTTTCATTGAGGGTATCTTTAACTGGCGATTAATTCAGAAGGTTCAAATATTCACAATGACATATTTTTCGTTATTATACCGGTGTCGCACACTTTTTTGAGGTCATTGTATTTTGAAATGGAAATTAGCAGTTTTTCTTTATATAGAGATGGCAAATTGTCTGTGTTCCTTTGACTTATTGTCAAGTCATTTTATTTAAATGTGCACACTCATATTTTTCATACGCAGATCTTTATTTTTAAGAGTAGCTTGAGTGAATACAGAATCTGCCAGATTCTGGAAGTTAATGCAATATGTATGTTCTAAGACACTCACATTATATGGTTGAGGCCGTTTTCTAGCACTCTCTATGAAACTTGGCCATTGCGAAGGTGCCCGAACAATTCGTTTTTTTCTTCCCTCTCAATAACAGCATACATGCTCTCTACTGGCATATATGTATGTCCAGCTAAAAGGTAGCATACGTTGTCGCTAAAACTTTCTGAAGAACGAAACTAGATACAACAAACATCCTATCGCATTTTTGATTTTGATGAATATGAAAGCGTTTATATGTTGCTTCTTTTTCCAATAAATGAGCTTGTTAATTAGTCGTCATATCTGGATTATTTTCGTTTTTAGTACATTAAGACGTTTATCTTTTTTAGAAACATGAAATGCGTATTTATACTCTTTACACATACATGTAAATATTTTTTCACTCAAATGGTTAGGACCTTTCTTGACAATTTTACATGTACAACCTGTACAAGTTTGTTAAGTTCTTAAATTGCTCAGACAGATACAATTTGGTAGATTTTTTTCTACTGTAGTGGAAAGTAAAGCCAGTAATGCTTCTATGTATTTTTTTGCATTAAGTTTTGTGTTGGCGTCATATTTATTTTGTGCTGTACGTGTTCGAGAATCATCGCGAGACAGTCCTTCTTTTGTATGGTTTAATGTATACAAAATGTAAGTTTGGCTTATATCGAGAATCTTCAGTATACATTTTTGGCTCCATCCTTTATCCTCGCTTATAAAGTAGCATATAATAAAAATAGTTTCATGAGATAATAATCTAAGAGAATAATTCTTAAAAAACTCTAATCATGAATTAAAGTAAGGAACATGTTATTCAAGTTGACTGATTTGAGGTGTAAGGTAAGGGTTTAAATTATTTAATAAGATCATTTACTTTATTTATCTGAGAAGAAAAAATGTTAATGACTGTTAAATCATTCTTTTTGTCATAAATCATTTTACGTAGTCCATAAATTTGTAACATTTAACTGTAATTTGTAACTGTAAGGGACATTTTTTTAACGTTAGATAAATTTTAATGATACCGACTCGATAGAGCGGGAAATTCTAAGTCCAATGATATATATCACTCATCTTACGTTAATTGATACTTCTGGTATCGATATATTGATGATGTACTTATAATGAGCTCTTCGATAGCAGAAGGTATCTCCCTACTCCATGAAGTGTTGCACGCGCTTTACACGGTTTCTCAATTAATTTATTAAAGTGTTCATTTATAAAAACTGAAGTAGAGTATTTAGGGCGTGGAGTTAGTGTGAGGTGCGACCGAGCTCGCGAAAAATAAAAGCACTTACGTAATCCCCCCATTTTGATAAATCAAATATCACGTCCACGAAACTGGGCTCAGATCGCTCAATCTGCTGATGACGAGGTTCAGGGGCTGTTGGTACAGTTACAGGAGAGTCTGAGAGAGATTAGACGCCAGCCGGTACGTAGCTAGAGATGGGCTGCTGTACTACAAGTATAGCCCAGTGAGTGAGGAATCAAGGTGTATTCCCAAAGGTCATAGACTAAGGCGAAGTACATTTGGCGAGAGGTCTGCAAAGCCGGGGCCAGCGAATTGCTAGCTAAAATTCAGAGGTGGCAAGACGATCGTGCTAATCAGCATCGGCGACCCCCAACGCAATTTGAAATTGATGATTATGTTTGTGATAAAATTTTCACAGTTCATAGGCAATTTAGATCCCGGAATGCGGGGACCTTACAAAGTTATAAAGGTGCTGCCCAGCGGCCGCTACGAACTGAATCTCCTGTCTGGTAGCTATGGCAAGACCACGTAAGCCGCAGCACAGTACATGGTTCCCTGGAAATGTGAATGGTGCCCCGAGACCTGCTCCTCGTTCTTCGATTGTGAGTATGGAAAAAAATTGTTGGTTGGTGCCAACTGAAGCGTCTGTTTTTTATTTATGTTGTTTGGTGCCAACTGGGTTATTTTTGTTGGTTGTTGCCAACTGGAGTATTTATGTTGGTTGGTGCCAACTGGGTTATTTGTGTTGGTTGTTGCCAACTGGAGTATTTATGTTGGTCGGTGCCAACTGAGTTATTTGTGTTGGTTGTTGCCAACTGGGTTATTTGTGTTGGTTGTTGCCAACTGGAGTATTTATGTTGTTCGGTGCCAACTGGGTTATTTATGTTGGTTGTTGCCTTCTTAGTCCATAATTTTAAGTTGTTGGTGTCACTAAAGCGATGTATTAATCATAATTTTTGGCCGATGTTAATTTTAAACTTAAGTGCGTAATGAGGCGTTTACATGATACGTATATGTGGATACGGTGTTTGTGTGATATATACAAAGGCACCTTGTGTGTGTCACTCGCATCGTATCTATGCATATAGTTTAGGTGTAGAAATTTGGGGGCATAAGGCACAATTTTATTTTCACAGTTTCGGATGATGAGGAATCCAACCAAGGTCCAGTATCCCCAGTAGCTGGACCTAGCCAAATACGATAAATGCCGTTGCTTGATTCGGAACTCCTACCATTAGATACCGATGTTCCGGTAGCAGAGAATGCAGAGCTTCCGACCATCGTCGAGGACGACTTCATGTGAAGAGAGGCCGTATAAGATATAAGACAAGCTAATTCCTATAAAAGACGGTGCGCGCTGCATGTCGGGTCATTGTCTTAGGAGGGACGGTGTCCTGATTTTTTTTGCGTGGTTAATTTGTCTGGTAATCGATAGTTTGCTATTATCAAGTAATTGTGATTGTGAAAAATAACACGTAAGTTATTGAACTACTTATATCGGAAATTGAATGTTGTTAATTTGTCATAAAATAAATGTAATTAGTCTAGGATAGGAGTGGTTTTCCTACCCCGTCCCCTTTTCCCCCGGCTTTAGCCGGAAGGTTGTGGCACCTGGCTGCGCCCCTCTATCGGGTGCAGCAGGTGGCGCCTCTCGTCTGGGTGCTCGGTCGAAGTCAAAAGCGCGGCGCTAGTGTGCGTCGCGCATGTTAGTAGAGGGAAGGACCTCCCGACTGCCCGCTGCGTGCTGCCCTTTGGGTCCCTAACCCGGCTGTGCTAGGCCGATCGGCTGCTGCGGCTAGCTGCCAGAGGGGCGGCGCAGCGGCTAGAAGGCTCACGCGCTAATGGGGCGAGACAGGAGTGGGTGGGCGCCTGGTTGCCCCCTCACTCTCCCACGAAAACTTCCCAGTACGCGTCCAAAGTCTGGAATTGTGTCCGTTATATGGCAATAGGCTCGCCCCCTATTACATGGGACCTAACATCGTTGGCGAAACGTGGGTGTACTCAGTACACCTCTGCCACCCCTGCTTGGAAAATATAGGCGTGACGGTGGAGGTCACAAAAGAATATAAATATAAAACGACATTTAGAATGTGGAAAAAAAAACAAAATCCTTATTAATTTACAAAACTTAACCCTTTTAATACTAAGTCGATGCATCCAAAAAAGCAATTGAACTCAGGACTTCGAGGTTTAAAATTGCAGGAGTAAAGCCAGTTAATTCATTTAAGGGCCTGGGTACGACCGTCGGGCGACGTAAACGTTCTTTGTGTAATAAAGACTATTTATTTATGTACCTCGTTGTATATTTACACAAAAAGGGCAACCAAAAAACAAGGAGACTTCGTGGTTTTTTAAACGAGTCTTAAAAGGGTTGGATCCAAGGTTTTATACATTGAGTTATTATGTACGTACTGCGCTCTAGAGAGGACACCTCAGCAAAATGTTTTGTTGCTCGCGTTAGAGTGCCTTACACACTAGCTCACTTAGACAGTGCCAGGAGCTTTTTTTTTCCTGGTAAATATCCTGCATAGGACTTCCGCGAGCCTCGGGATGAGATCGCGGGGCGTGTTGGATTCCCGACTAAAAACCCCAGGGTGGCCGACATCAGCACTTTGGAGGGGCTCCGGGATTTCCGTATGGAACGCACCCTTGCCCCTCTTGTGCCGGTTTCTGAAGAGCCCGCCATCGAGGGGAGACATGACACGCCGCCCTCCCCTCCCCCGCACTGACGCTTTGCTCACGGTGACGTGGACCACACCACGCCACCTTTCTCCTCGGGGTCGCTCGTGAAGGGCGCTCAGGGCCCGACGGCCCTCCTGCTCATGTTGAGGCAGGGGGATGGGGGGTCTCCCGCTGGATATTACAGCGGGGGACGCAAGTTAGAGAGGACACCTCAACAAAATGTTTTGTAGCTGGCGTAAGAGTGCATTACACACTAGCTCGTTTAGTCTGTGCCAGGTGCTTGCCGCAAAGTAAAATACGAGTATCTTCATGTGCACTGAGATAATATTTAAATAATTCGAAAAACATAAGTTTTATTTATTTGCGAAAACACAAAAACCGCGCCAAAGACGGACGATTTAGCGCAGTGGTTAAGGGCTTAGCCCGCCCCGCCCACTGTGTCTAATAGTCGCGGGTTCGATTCCCGCACGGGACAAATCTTTGTGTGATCCACAATTATTTGTTCCGGTCTGGGTATTTGTGTATGTGAATTTTCATGTTTGTAAACGCACCCACGACACAGGAATTAATCCTAGTGAGGGGCAATGTTTATTAAAAAAAAAAAAAAAATGCCATTTTTTGTTTGCAAAAGCTTGTCTAGCACGTAAAAAATTAATAGAAAATAATTATTATAGAATATTCGGAACATATATTAATTATAATTTTCATTTGTGGATATGAGATGCTTTGTTTATCTATTAGTTAAATTGATGATAAAACAAATTTAGAAGTCCGATGGAATGTTGTGCGAGGCACAAGGAGTTTCAGGTCCGGAAGAGGATGTTCGTATCAAGTTTTCTCCCTTCGCAACATCGTAGAGAAGCATCTGGCAGAGGGCCGGAAGGTTTTCTGCGGTTTTGTGGATCTGGAGAAGGCGTGATAGAGTTGTGCGAAAGGGACTTTGGGACATTCTGCCTGAATATGGTATAAATGGCACTCTGTTGCGGGCCGGCCAGTCCACCTATGTGGACTGTAAGACATGCGTACGGGTGGGTGGGTCACCCTGGTTTGACGTTGAAATCGGCGTCAAGCAGGGTTGCGTGTTGTCCGCTAGACTGTTTATAATATATTTAGATAAAAGTCTTCAAAGACTGAAAGCGGTGTACAAATGAGTAATCTAGTGGTAAATCATCTACTCTATGTAGATGACGCGGTTTTGATAGCGCCAACAGCCACTGATCTGCAATCACTAGTCACAGTTATGAAAGACGACTGCATGAAAAATGGCTTACATTTGAATGTGAAGAAAACCAAAATTATGGTTTTTGAACGGGAAGAAACCAGAACGAATGCAAGGATTGTGGTTGGGAACGATGTGATGGAACAACTGAATGAGTTTGTATATCTTGGATGCGCCTTCAGTAAGGATGGAAAATATACCGCTGACATAGAGAGAAGAGTGAGTGCAGGGAACAGAGTGAATAGCGCGATGGGAAAGCTACTTGGGAGCCGGCACTTAAGCCGGAAGGCGCAGCTGGTCATACATAATGGAGTGCTTGCCCCAACGCTGTTATATGGCAGCGAGAGCTGGGTATGTAAGAAGGAGAATGAAAGTAGGATAAATGCGGTGGAAATGCGAGCTCTGCGAAAGATGTGCGGAGTGAAGCTGACCGACCGTATTCGCAACAGCGTAGTAAGAAAGCAAATAGGTATGAAAGAGAGTATCGGTGTAAAGATGAGAAAGGGTATGCTCCGTTAGTTCGGGCATATAGAAAGAATGACCGAAGAAAGAATGACAAAACTGATATACAATGCAAAAGTGGAAGGATGTAGGTACCGGGGAAGACCTAGACTATCTTACCATGACCAAATAGACCGGGTCTTATCTAAAGGACAAGTCAGGAGTATCCGTAACCGGCGAGCGTGTATGAGACGAACTATGAGAGTGGAGGAATCCAGAGAGGTATGTAAGGAAATAACCTGTTGGAACTTTGTACTCTCTGCCTACCCCGCAAGGGATAAAAGTATACTTATGAATAGTCAAGAAAGACTGACTCCTTTGTTGGTCTACTGCTTTGCAATCACGAGGTCCTGGGTTTAAATTTTGGGTCAGACAAATGTAGATATTATATCCGTATTCTCATAAAAAAATCCCAGTATCAGTCCGGAATCTGGAATAGGCCTACTATTACATAAAACCTAATATATCGTCGGCAAAAATCGTGGATGTACACAGTACACCTCTGCCATATTACCCAAGCGGGCTTGATGAATATAGACGTGACGGTGTGTGTGTGTGTGTTGTGTAGTCCAGAAAGAAAATGTTAGAGAAATCTTAAGACTACCATCCGTTCGAAATATCATTCCTGTGGGGTAGAAGGGTAAGAAGCTCCACGGTTACTCATATAATGTTTATTATTAAAAGATAATCTTAAGATGAGATCTAAGATAAGATTATCCTTTAATAATATATTTGGTATTTAAGAAATTGGACTTCAACAATGTTAACCAAGTGTTGTGTTTTAAAATACCAACTATATTGAAAGATTATTCCATAGATATGCATATATAATTTTGTTTCCCACAAAATTTAAACCAAAGCTAAGTTGCCATACTTCATTTTAATTGTGTTCACATCTACTTTAAAAGCAATTTTTCTTGTTACAGAAAATGATTAGGTGTCTGCATTTGCTACTAAATTCAATTTCGGTTCAGTCTGTGCACGGGACAAATGTTTGTCAACTTCAAATATAATATTTGTAAGCGCATTCAAGAAACAGGAATAATTACCAGCATGCGTTTAAAAAAAATATACCCCACCGATAACGGTCAACGACCAGAACGACGATTCGATGTATTGTGTTTCATAAGGTCAGAAATGTTTATTACGTTGACGTTAGATTTTCTAAACAAAATGCATCGAACTGAGTTGTACTCAGTTTGTGAAAACTCTAATTAGTTGTTGGTTGAAAAATTTAAAATAATAAAACATCCTGACATATTTACTGTTGCCACAACAGTCATCGTCGTAAGTAAAAAAAAATTATAAAATACCTTAAAGTAGATATAAATATAGATCTAGTCAAGACTGAGTGTCCTTATTTTCAACTTAACCGTGACTTCAGTTTTAATAAAAGCAAGCATATTTTATTGAAAGTCTCACAAACACCACTAGAAAAGCACCGGATTTCACGAATTAGGGGTATTAATTATACATGAGAGGACTTCGAGGACGACAGTTAGACACGTCGCGTGGGACTTATAAATGGGACTGCGCTCCACCGCCCAAGCCGTGAGAGTTCGTGCCGTGCTTTGTTATTTAATAGTAAAAAAGCAACAAGGTAAGTGCACCCAATGGATGGTAATGGCACAGCTCTTCGCAACTTGAGTTGTAATCAAGTTAAAAATGCTTCATAGTTGTGAGAGATAACCCTTTGTAAATGAAATCTTCGGATTCAATTAGAAGTGAATCGGCTACACGAAAGTATATCTTTTGGATGATTGATTACCTCCTATATTAACTTTTTAGCACCTAAATACACAGTACTTCAATTTTATGTAAATGTATTGTTGTGTAATCAATGGCAAGCTATAAATATATAAATAAACTTTGATATGCGTGACGTGTCAAAGCAAAATAATGGTAAACAATAATTTATGTATAGTGTACTCTAAAGAATCTTGAACCTGACCTCAATGGGAAAAAAGATGAGGCCCAATTTACCCAATATTCTTAAAAAAAAACCAACTAGGCAGTAGGTATTTTGATAACCTGTCTATAGATTAAAAATATTAGTCGCTATAAGTATCCAAAAGTTCATATTTTTTTTATAAATGCGTACTGACTGCAGCGTGAAAAGGTACCTATATATATTCGATCATAAAATAATATTTATAATACGGCAAAGAACACAACATTCAAGTTCCTTACATTAGTGACCAAATTACAGTCCATCGATTCCGTTCGAAACTTACTGGGTAGCCGATAGGTATTATAAGCTGATCCTAAGAATACCTATCTCACGAGCTTAAAGTTAACTTTAATAGCTACTTTTTTCAGAGGTATAAAGATGTTGTTCGAATTATAAAGCCGTATATTACTCTGGTTACATTTTGATTTATAATTTATATCCATTAAATACATCACTGACGTATTAATCTCGTGATTAGTTGAACAGAAAATTGTTAAATATTTTAAATGTGTTGCTAAAATGACGAGAGGAAGAAGATTAAATGTGATTGTATCCCAATCTATTTATAGTTAGCTAGATAGATACCACTTTATTGTTCCACCAGCGATACAAAACGGAGATAAAAGAAGCAAGATTAAAAATTGAAAGTCAGTGTAACAATGGGCGGCCTCACCACTAACGGGGCAACTGATCTCTTCCAGGCAACCTTTGGATGGAGGGGATCTGAAGAAAATGCAAGATTTAGGGGCGTACTTAACAAACAAAGCAGCACAATACGTAAATAAATCTATCATAAACTACTTAATAATATACCTACGTATAATATATATTAATGTTTTAAGAAAACATGTTAGAAAGGTCGGAACAAAATAACGGAGCAGAATAACGCACTTTATTTGTTAATTCATATGTAAGTAATTTAATCTTCCCTCATGTTACATCCATCCATATTTATTATGAACTAGCTGTTACCCGCGGCTACGCACGCGTTTTTTTTGTAATTTGACATAGGTCTCTAAAGCGCAATCTTATTTAACGCTAACGCCGTCTCATAAAAAAAGACATACAATACTTGGGTACTTTTAAACCTTTACTACCTACCCTGCCAAATATGGTAATCTGGTGAAATAATATTTAAAAAAGGTACATTGCGAGCTAAGTATGTAACAAAGTTTTGTCAGTACATGTCGTGTTAGCCTTCTTGTAAGAATATAAGGTTCATGTTTATGATCAAAATTATGTTTAGATATCTTAAATAAATGATTATACAAAGTTTCGCGTACGGGCCATTCGTCGTTAAATATTTTTCTCCAGAAGAGGCACTTTTGAATGCATTGTCGGTTCCTGCACGAAACCATGTTTAAGTGTTTGAACCAAACATGTATGTACAGTTTCAGGTGAGTGCTTTTAACAACCGAAGAGTTTCTCGTGAGGAGACGAACCTGAGTCCAATCAGTTCATGGAGGAATTCATGTGTAGGCAAAATCACGCATTTTAACATAACATTGCAGATCGAGACTAACAATAATAAAAATAATACATTTTTATGGTTTATCCCGCGATTATACCCGCCGGTGTTGGTATATTTTTTCAAAGTTAAGTTTGATAGTAAAATTTACTATAAAACTAAACTTTAAAAAACTCGTTGAAACAAACATTTAAGGCATCCCTAGTGCAGCTAACTAGCTGCACTAGGGATGCATTAAATGTTTGTTCCAACGAGCATCACTTATCCATAACGGAATGTATTTAATAAATGTAAAGTTAAACCTATTGTCAATATTTCAATAATTACTAAAAATATTACCAGTACACTACTAATCAAGATAAGTGTAAAGCATTATGTATAGTATTTTTGGTTAAATAGCGTATAGAATCACAAAAGTGACGCGGGTTTTACATTAACACTCTCATTACAATAAATAAATCCGCCCACTGCTAATAAATCCGTTTGTTAGGTGCCGTGTTTACATGTGTTAAATACAATTAAAATTTGTTTACGCGTTTTTCAATCACTCTTATACAATCTATCTGTACTATTATATAACGCGAACTTTTTTTGCCCTTAGTTCAGATCCAATTATACTTAGTAGCATGGTTCCATCATGTCGCCACAGAAAATGATGAGCGGACTACTTAGAAGGAGGAAATTAATATAATACTTCTACAAGTACAAGTATTATAGTCATAATTTTTTTGCCGTGCGAACTTACCGACAGACGTGTCAAATGTACCATCATATATGTCACCATCCATGGCCGAAGCCGGCGGGCCTCTAAAAGCGCTGCAAGCATGCTCAACGGCCGTGTCCAGTGACAAGTATCAAAAAATTAATATAAATAGTTGCAAATTGTACCTTCTACTGGTCTTACTATTCTTAATAATACTTAATAACGGGCCTTCCACGACTTTATTTACTACGTTGGTCCATTTTGACACTATTACTATGCTGCGGACAGCACGCGTGACATTCCATTATGCATCTTGGCATACTCGACATGCGATCTTCGACTAAAGTGCGACCTTTATTGTACGGCTGTTATTTTCCAAATTTTAATCTATATAATAATACTGCCCACTGCTGTTGTCACAAATCAAGGTGCGAGAGATTAGGTCATATTCCATCAAGCGAACCCAGTGCGGTGCGGTGGAGACAGATTTGTGGCCACCTGCTGTTGGAACTTATAAAGCCACCTTAAAGGCTTACAACTCAGCTTAACGATAACTATATTAAATGGTAGCTGGGACCATCATCAGCCAAAAAAAACATCCATTGTAAGAAAACCACTCTACCAAAGATTGCCACGACCTGTTGTCTTCACCAGGTCATCGGTCCACCTTTCGAAAGCCTGCCTGCAAAATTTTAGTACTATAAAGAAAATTAACTAGGTACCGCGTTGAAATTATGAACAACACAATGAAGCTTAATTAGCTGCAGCCAGATATTACGGCAGAAATTTCAAACACATTGAAAATCCTTGTTGTTTTCATTCTTGTAATCAGATCAGTCTAAATTGAACTTCGAACGTACTACCGATTACTACCTTTATTATTGCTTGTGGTAAAAAATACTGTGATTATGTAAGTTTGAATACATACTTAAAGTGACGTTAATATAGATAACAATATCTAAATTAACGTCACTTTAAGTATGTATAACATATACAGGAAAAAGGAATAAAATCGCTTCTAATTCTTTACGATAGTGTATAAGAATTAGAAGCGTACCTATAGGTACACTATCTAATACCCAAACCCAGATTAATTGATCCCCTAAAAAAAATGTAAATGCCAAATATAGGGATATTTTATAGTCTCTAAAGAATTTCGCATATAAAAATAAAACGATAATACCTAATCGAACCACATATTTTGTCAGAAAACACGTAAAATCTTAATAATTACTACTTTTTGAAATTTAAATATACAGCCTATATTGGCCTTCGCCCAGGAGAGAGAAAAAACAAGTCGCACACTTCAAGGTGAAAAAGATTAGGTCATACTCTACCACAAGGAATAAATAAGTGCCTACTGCTTTATTCCGTGCTGTCCCATGCGCACTAAGTGCGGATTGGTGATGAAAATTTAAAGGATAACCTTAACAAGTATTTATTTTTCAGTACCTACTTAGTTACCACAACAATTTTATATAATAATCATATTTCTAAACTTTTTTCTACCTCGCTACGAGTATGACATAAATTATGTTGTGCTCAACGATGCCCAAAACCCAATGATGCCATACTAATTCAATCTAACCTCTCTGCGAAGACCGGATGCAGAATGTCCATTGATTTTGCTTCCAACCCGCCTTCCGTTTGCATAACAGTTGTTTGTCTGTACCTAGTTATGTATACTAGACCAGTACACAGCTCAGTGCAAGTACTTTAAAAGATGATGCAATATAAACAGACTATTGCTCATGCATATTAATTCCAAGTACTGTTTTGCTTAATCAGCTTAACTTGCCTCAGCTGCGTATTTATCATGTAAACAGATATCAGGTTACTTGTTTAGTCTCAGTCCAATTCTCATAACTGTTTTGCTAAATAAGCAGATATACATTAATAAGACGTATAACGCGTGGGTTCATTCTAGAAAGAGTTGTTTACTTGACGATGCCTATAAAAAGCCATCGCCAAGCAAAGTACATTCAATATCGACTCAGCTCTCTTACCGTTCGCACTAACGTTAAGTAATATTAATTGACTGCATTAATATTTTGAGTATCTATTATTAATTTGTATTGTGAAATAAATATATTTTTATAAAGTCACGCCGGCCTTTATATTTGACTGGCGCAGCCGAACGGTAGGATTTCAGTCGCGATAAGTGTTGCAGTAGTCATACCAGACAAGCTCAACGCCGTGTAGGAGTACAAGCATCGATTCCGGACCACAATCGCCTGGCTGAATCCTAGAAAAGGACCTACCCTACCTTCGAACAAAGAAATTTTGTCAAGAAGTGCCTGCTGATACTCAAAGAGCGGATATTCGGCATGAAAAATTGCAGCATTGTGTGAGTTCTGACCTTTCCCACATGTTCCTATTTTTCTTTCTATTCTGAATTTAATTGGACAAGCATCGCTAATTTCATTCAGACCCCGAGCCTGTAATTCCGGTCAAAAATCACTTGAATTATTTGGATAAAAGGATATCGCATTATTAGACAAGCATCGCTAATTTGTGATTAGAATTTAGGATCTCACGGGATTTAGACACGCATCGCTAAGCCGTAGATCACCACTTAGGGCCGTAAGAATCAGACAAGCATCGCTGAACTTACGTAAAACATTGTCGTATTTTTTTTTATTGAAAAAGAAAATTACTTCCAGTGGGTCGATCACAAGGTCCACTTGAGAACGTAATATATTAAAAGAAAATAAATATTAATGAAAAGAAATTAAATATTATAAAAAAATAATAAACGTTGTTCTGCCTATAAAGGCTAAGTTGAATAATAATTGATAAGAGTTATCTTTTCGGACAAAAATCGCCGAATTTATGAACTTTTTCTTTTATTATATAATTTTTTTTTATTGTATTTTTTTTATGTTATTTTTAAATTGTATTTTTTTTGTGTTATTTTAAATTGTATTTTTTTATTATTTTGTTTGTGTGTAATATGTATCTTATTGTGTTTTTCAAATTGTAAAATTGAATAATAAGTGTTCAAGATATTGAAAATGAATCAAATTCAAATTATTCCGACAGAAATTCTCGATATGATTCCGCGTTACGACGGTAACGATCAATTACTAAATCTTTACATCCAAAGGTGTAAATATGTAGTTAGAAACTTTTCAAGGAAAAATAATGCCGCGCAACAATTGTATATTTACCATAGTGTTACAAGTAAATTAACCGATAAAGCCGCGATACTAGTAAGCAAATGGATTAATATCAATTCTTGGGATAGCTTAAAGGAACTCCTTATAGAACATTTCGGAGATCCTAGAACAGAAGACTTCTACGAGGATTACGTAGATGACACTGACCTTGAGACTGAATACTTATATGATTATGAGCCAGTAGCAATTAACGAAGTCATAGACGAAAGCCTCGACATTATTAATAATAACGTTTTTTCAAAATTAAGTGAACAAAAAGATGCCCCTATAATTGATATTGTAGAACCCCCCAAGATAGTAAATATAAATTTTACCGATCCTTCAAAATTAAACGAATTAATACCTGTCGAACAGGATAGTAATATAACTATTACGATAAAAATACTACTTGATTCACTTTATAAAATAAAAGACAGTTTATTAGCGAATAACTCACCAGATAGACCCCAACTTCAATAAATATTCCATCTTCCGACGAAGATGAAATACTTATTATTTCAGTAAAAGCTACATTACATACGAATACCCCAAAATTAATCAGATCATTTCTTCAATATATGTATTTTTATTTAATTAAAAGGTTTAGGCATAATAAAATTAGAGTCCGAATGAAATCGATAAAATAAGAAGAATTCAAAAAAATAAAATAAATTAATACCTTGGTTATACAAACCTGACAACCTGAATACTTAAGATATGGTACCGAAAAACTCGATTATAAAATTTCTAAATTTTCCAAATATTATCAGTCAACAATTTTAATTAATAACATCATTATTTAAATAATTTAAATATTAAATTCAAAGCTTAATAATTCTTATATTTTGGCAATTAATTACATGTTACAAAAATAATTAAATTATGCGAACGTTGTTAGAAACCCTTTAATTCCAAATTAAAATTAACTCAATCAAAGACTTTAATCCAAACAAAATAAAGGTTAAAAATAAAAATAGACGTAAAGTTAAACAGAACCATAAAATATTAAACAAACCCCGTTCTAGTAACACAAAAGTCCCAATAAAGGATATAAAACGTCCTCCGCAGGTTCGCGCTCCTGATCCTCGTACAGGCAGCCCAAAACCTGGCCCTTCAACTTCAGAAAATTGAAGATAATCCTGGAATCTTCCCAGTTAAGGAAGGACAAGCATTCATTAGCACTTATAATTGGAATATAATTAAAATATTAGATTTAAAATTTGTTAGTAACAGTATTGAATATAACGTTAACAAGTATTATGAAGTTAACGATTATTTAAAAGAAAAATTAAATGTATATTTCTTAGACGGAAATATCATAGATGCACAATTGCAAACTCAGTATATTATGAGTTTAACATTAGAGCGTTATAATCAATTAGTCCCAACAATTAGAATTAAAAGAGGTATTTTAAATCCCCTAGGTTCAATAGTTAAAGCCATTACTGGCAATTTAGATAACGAAGATGCAATTAGATACGATTCCTTAATAAGTCATATTCAATCTAAACAAAACGCTATTGATAACAAAATATCATTAGTTTCCGAAACAATTGGAGTATTAGTAAATCTGACAAACTCTACGAGAAATAATTTTATTGAAATAGACAAAACAATTAACGAAATAGAATCCATTCTGAATAAAACTCAATTCCAACATAGTAAAGAAATTGTCTTGAATACTTTCGATTCAATTATCCATAATTTTCAAATTTTGTTAACTAAGTTAGATGAGGTTGAAACAGCTATTGCTTTTAGTAGATTAAATATTTTACACCAATCCATTTTAGACATAGATGAATTGTTATCAACTCTTAAAGACATAGAGGAAATAGATAAATTAATGTATCCAGTAAATACCGATAATTTGATCAAAATTGTACATTGTATAGACAAAAGAGCATATATTAAGGACAAACGAATAACGTTTATTATGTTGATACCAATTGTCCAATTAGATTTCTATAATTATTACAACCTTCATCCTTTTCCCATGTATAATCCTCATTTAAACCTAACATTCCTATTAACGCCTCAATATTCCCAAATCCTGGTCAGAGGGTCAGATATACTTCCATTATCACAATCATGCAAAGAAATAGACGAAGGAGAATTCCTGTGTTATGAAGATAATTTATCTGTCACTAATGAAGACTTATGCATTACAGACTTGATGAAATTTTCTTCACAAATTACATCATGTTCTCCACTTACAGTGAAATCTTCAAAAGTCAAGGTCAAATCTATTCGGCCTGACACATGGTTACTATATTCAGGAAAACAGACATTTCTCACAGAGCACTGAAAATGATTTCAACCAGTTCAACATTTTTGGCACCTATATATTAACCTTAGATAATGAATGTGAAGCTAAATTAGAGAACATCACATTAAGGAAACGTCTCATTCAATTAACTAATCAAGTCTTCCATCAAGTTCCAGTTATAAATTTACCAAGCATCACAGCAGCAGAGAAAATCTACAAGCAGCCAATCAGCCTAGATGAAGTCAACTTAGAAGATCTTCAGTTCATATCACACGTATTAAACAGTAAAAGTGAAAAACTCAGTGAAAACCACGTATATTCAGTGAATGTGCATAGCATAAGTTTAGGTTCTATAATCATGTAATATTAATAATTGTGCTTTTGATTGTTTTATATATTTATAAGTCTAAAATATTGTCCTTATGTAAACATAAGCAAAATCAACATTCTCAAAAATCGAACGCTGATTTTGAACTTATGGAGGGAGGAGTTATGTATACTAGACCAGTACACAGCTCAGTGCAAGTACTTTAAAAGATGATGCAATATAAACAGACTATTGCTCATAGAATATAATTCCAAGTACTGTTTTGCTTAATCAGCTTAACTTGCCTCAGCTGCGTATTTATCATGTAAACAGATATCAGGTTACTTGTTTAGTCTCAGTCCAATTCTCATAACTGTTTTGCTAAATAAGCAGATATCAATTAATAAGACGTATAACGCGTGGGTTCATTCTAGAAAGAGTTGTTTACTTGACGATGCCTATAAAAAGCCATCGCCAAGCAAAGTACATTCAATATCGACTCAGCTCTCTTACCGTTCGCACTAACGTTAAGTAATATTAATTGACTGCATTAATATTATATAGACACGTCAAGTATTCGCAACAGAGTATTTATTCAAATTCAACCTTGACAATACATCAGTTACATATTTTTACATAGATGGCGTTAGTAGTACTAAATTTTGATACACTATTTCAACACCCCCACTTATCAAAATAAACTGAACAATTAATAAGAAATTACAATAGAAATAAACCTAACATGTGCATGAATTTATAGTGTTTCACAGAACACAAACCTTTGGTCAAAAGATCTGCAGGCATTTCTTCAGAAGGAACATAATCAATTTTCACATAATTATTCTTAACAACATCTCTAATATAGTGATGACGCACATCTATATGTTTAGACCTACTATGACTCTGATGACTAGATGCTAGTTTCAATGCACTCTGGTTATCACAATACAAATTAATAGCATACAATTTTCCTGTAATTTCATGTAACAAATTTCTTAAATATACAGCTTCTCTAGAAGCTTCGGACAAAGCTGTGTATTCTGACTCTGTACTGGAAAGACTTACAGTGCTCTGTTTCCGACTTTGCCAAGAAATGGCTGATCCGGACATCACAAAACAGAAACCGGTGTAAGATTTCCTATCTAGAGCATCACTTGCCCAATCACTATCTACATAACCTTGTAGATCAGTGTCACTATATTGGAGTTCAAATTTTGGTGTCACAGGGAAAGGTCGCGTCCGCGGCTCTGCTAATTGTATAAGTTACCCAACACAGTGAAATAATTCCTAATGTAATAAGAATAAAATTGAAAGTGAATCGAAGAACTGTGGAAAAAAATTTGAAATTTAAAAATTAAAATTGATTTAAAATTCTCGGAATAGCCTCGGCTCCCGGCCCCCGCAACCACCCGCGCTCTGCCGACTCGCTAGCGAGGGCACGCGATAAAGTGATTTTTGAACACCTGCGTCGCATAATAATAATATAATAATTTATCAACATGGTTAACAATTGTGCTGCATGTACCAAAAATATAAGGAGCAACCAGCAAAGTATTAAATGCTCTCAATGCGATCTCTACCATCATCCGCTGTGTGTAAATATATCCGACCTTCGTAAAGCAACAGAGACAACAATAAGAAACTGGATGTGCCCACAATGTCACTGTTCAGCGTCAAACACACGCCCCCCATCTCCGGTATTGGACGACTCTTGTGCAGCTATTTTACCTGAATTGCCTATCGGAACCAAACTATTTGAGAAGCTGTCTTCGCTAATATCGGAAGTCCAGCTGCTGCGTACGGACGTAGGTGAACTCAAAACACAATTCCAGGTGCTGACAGAACACCTAACTCAATGTAACAAACGCCTCGACGATTATGAAAGCGGCTTAGCCCGAGCAAACGAAAGGATTCGTGTACTTGAGGAGCGTGAAGCAGAAATCCCATACTTAAAGAATACAATAACTCAACTTCGGGACCAGATAAACTCTCAAGAGCAGGCTTACCTCAAAAACGAAATCGAGATCTCCGGCATTAATGAAACGCCCAATGAGAACCCAATCCATATCATTCGTACCACTGCTTCAAAAATTGGATTACGCTATGAGAACTGGTCTACGCCGACCGATTAATAACAATACCGCACCTAATAGTAACAAGCCAGGAAAATATCCTCGACCGCTGGTCGTCCGATTTCTGCACCGCACAAAACGGAACGAATTTCTTCAAGCGGGAAAAACCAGACGCGGGCTCACAACCACAGATGTAGAAGTGCCCGGTATTAATGGACAATTATTATATTTTAACGAGCGCCTGACTAAAGAAAACCGTGAGTTATTTCGTTCAGCAAGACAACGCGCTAAAGAATATGGCTATAAATACTGTTGGATCAAAAATGGCATTATCCACATTCGTAAGCAAGAGGGAAATCCGCCCATCGTTATCAAGAACTGGGAAGATCTGGCGCGCCGTTGCCCCGCTACAACTGACCAAGCAAACGATTCATCCAACGGTCCCCGCGCATCCGTATGACTTTTTTCCTAAATTATTTCACGTATTTTTTTCAAGTATTTTCTCTTATTTAATTATTAAGTTGGCTTTTTTTACTTTTTCTTTACTACAGATCTACTGTAAAATGTTTAACGAAGATCTCAGTTTGACTTCAAACAATGTAGTAATTACAAATTTTATTTTATTAGCTAAATGGTTCACGAACTTTTTATTTCTCGTCCATTTTGTGTTGTATAATCTAAAAGAAATTATATTATTTATCTGCGAATATGTGCCATCTTGTAATATCATACACAAAATTACATGTAAACTTACTAATACTTTAACAGTAAATAAAAAAATCCTACTATACAACATTAATAAACACATACACATAAATATATGCATATCTCAAACTTACACACTATCATCCACTAACACAAACACTACACAAATCAACATCAAAAAATACACACACATACTTACACGTAAACCTCACACATACATTACATCAACTAGCTTAACAATATTGCTATTCAACCCTAAGAATCACCCACGCATAAATGCATGTAAATATCAAACAGCATTGCCACTTTACAAAATGACAACAAATGTCTTTAAAAAACACACATATGCGACATGTAAACACCAGACATGCTTAATATTATTATTATCATCGAGTAACGCAGCATCACATAAAAATATGTCTTTCACATACGAGTTTAAATACAGAGGTCACCTTAATAACATATCTATAGTACAATTATATAGTGCAATTGCTACCAAAACTTTATACAGCATTTTAATGTGCTTATTTATAATCTATATATTACTATATTATAAATATGGCATCACTTAGCGTAGCGAATGATTTAGACGAAATTCTAAGAATAGATTGTCGTACAATAGATTCATTAGATTTATGCAAGACAATCCTCAAGAACTCGAAATATGACCTCAAAATAATTACATTTAATATAAGAAGCTATCAGCGAAATTTTGACGCATTTACAGTAGCTTTAAATAGATTAGACTCAAACATAGATATAATTGTTTTAACTGAATATTGGTTACGTGAGGAAACAATAGTAGAACCACTTTCAGGATACAGCAGCTATCGTTCCACAAGACAAATGAATAAAAATGGAGGTATAATCATATATGTAAAAAATGGAACATACGGCAGCAACATTGCCGTTAGAGAGCACAAACTAGTTGATACTGATGGTATCATGCTGAATTTAAATGACGATATAGTTTTATTGGGCATCTATCGTTCCCCATCATTCACAAATACAGACAGGTTTTACAACTCCCTCGATTCGGCCTTATCTGCAATTTCACATAAACACACAATAATAATAGCCGGTGACATTAACATTGATATTCTTGATTCTGGAAGTAGTCAAACCGAAAACTACTTATCTCTCATGGCGTTTCATGGTCTTCTTGCAACCATAACTCAACCTACTAGGAATCGTACTTGTCTTGATCACATTTTTATAAAATCACGTAGTAATCCCCGCGGTTTGGTCTGCGAATTACCTATAACGGACCATAACCCAGTATTAGCACATCTTCCGGCAAAAATGGATTCTAGTAGCATCACAAATAAATATCGAAAAGTAAAAACAAACTGGGACTTGGCTGCAAATGATGTCACCAACGCCACTTGGTCAAAAGTTCTTAATGATCCCTGCGTAAACTCTGCTATAAAATCCTTCAATAATATAATAGCTTGCGCAATAAATAATAACACCCATGAAATTAAAACCAGTAGGAGAATGAGAAATATAAAGCCCTGGATTACTCCAGGACTAATCAGGTGTATGAGACAGCGAGATAAACTACATAGAGATAGTAGAAATGACCCTGATAATCATATGAAACGAACAATATATACAAGATATAGAAATTATTTTAACCAATTACTTCGCAACGTAAAAGCAGATTACAATAGAAAAGAAATCATTGAAAATAGAAACAATATTAAAAATTTATGGAAAAAAATCAAAAATATATGTGGAACTACGAAGACTAATCATTCAACAAAAATTCTTACATCAAACGATAACCCACAATTATCGCTTAATGACTGCAATAAACACTTCTCTACAGTAGGTGAGATATACTCTGAAAAAATACTTACTAAGCTCTCTACAAATCAAACCAAATTAATACAAACATACAAACCTCCATATTTGAACCCGCACTCTTTGTTCTTTTATCCAACTAATAAACAAGAAGTTACTTCCATTATAAACAATTTAAATGCTGACAGCTCACCTGGACCCGATCTTGTAACAGTTGCATTCATTAAAAAAACCCTTCCCAGCATTATGTCACCCTTGATTTATATATTTAATCGAAGTTTAGAAACGGGTATCTTCCCAGAGTCCTGGAAAATTGCAGCGATTTGCCCTATCTATAAAAGCGGGCCCATTGACGCGCCACAAAATTATAGACCCATTGCCCTAAGCATTATCTCCAAAGTGTTGGAGAAAATTGTCAGTAATCGATTAATCCCCTTTCTTGAAAAATATAATATTATTTCGAAGAGACAATTTGGCTTCCGTAAGGGCAAATCATCTGAAGATGCTGCGAGTCTCCTTGTAAATTTAGTATCCCAACATATTGAAAATGGTCATCGATGAATAGGAGCATTCTTAGATTTAGCGCGCGCATTCGATACGGTATCTGTTGGACTCTTGCTTAAGAAACTTGAAGCTGTAGGAGTCAGAGGAGTTCCCCTAAATTGGTTTCAAAACTATCTGACTTCACGTAAACAATATGTCAAAATTGGTAACCTACAAAGTGATCAACTTCCCATTTCTTTTGGTGTTCCTCAAGGAAGCATACTCGGTCCTGTGCTGTTTACATTATACATAAATGACATAATTAACCTCCCATTAGTCAACGCAGATATAATTGCATACGCTGATGATACAGCAATAATCTTTTACGGAAAATCTTGGGATCATGTATACCAGCAAGCACAACAGGGCCTTTCACAAATAGCCGACGTGTTAGACACTAATCTTCTAACTTTAAATGTAAGTAAAACTAAATATATTGCGTTCTCTAAAACAATATCGTCTAGTCCCTCTTCAGATATGACTCTAAACATAAATTCCATTACTCAGCCAAACCAAAACATACAACATATAACCACTAATGGAACAATAGAACGTACTAAGTCGATAAAATATCTCGGTGTCATTCTCGATGAAAATTTGACGTTTAAGGAACACATAACTACTTTATCCACTAGAGCTCGAAAGCTTATTCATATCCTGAAGAAACTACGCAATTGCACTCCTGTTGATGTCCTACGTCTAATCTATTTCGGGTTGTGCCAGTCAGTCATTCAGTACTGCATTGGAGTATGGGGATCTGCCACAAAAACAACATTTATAACACTGGAAAGAACTCAGCGTGCACTTATCAAAGTAGCTTTGAGGAAGCCATACCGTCATCCGACAGATGCCTTATATCACGAATTTAGGGTTCTAAGAGTACGTCAGCTATTTATCCTTAATGCTATAATCAAAACACACAAAAGCCTTAAGGACCGCCCAGATTACCTAGATATTATGTCAAAACGTGTATACAGAATTCCTTTACCCCCCTACATATCCGAACTCGCCAGGCGAAGTCCATCCTTCTGTCACCCTCATGTTTATAACAACGTTACCAAGTTATGCAATTTGAAAAATTGTTCTGTCGCCACTTGTAAAATGAAGTTAAAAAACAAATTATTAGCATTATCATACAATGATACAGAAAATTTATTGTAGTATATATAAACTCAAACACACATACGCATACGCACACACACACACACACACATCCACACACGCGCACGCACACACACACACACACACACACACACACACACACACACACACACACACACACACATGCGCATACACACATAGACATGGACAACCAAATGCCATTATCATAATTTTGTTTTCCTTTTATGTATTCTTCTAAACCATTTTAGATACGTTAGCAGTTGCTAACGTATCTAATATACTCATTTATTTAATGTAACTATGTTTTATTTTGGTAAATTGAACTCAGAGTCTCAAAACACAAGCCATGCTTAGTTTGAGGCTCAAAGAAATTATGTACTATTGTTGTTACAAACTTGTGAATAAATGCTTTTGTTTTTTTTTTTTTTTTTTTTTTACTATTACTATATTTTAAACAGTAATCTTTGGTACAAATCAGATATCTCAAAATTCGTTTTGCATAGTTGTAACAATTAATATTATAGCAATTATTAAATTGGCTGAGATAACTGACTGCATAGGCAATGTCAGGTCTTGTTAATACTGCCAAGTACATTAAACTTCCAATAAGTTTTTGGTAAGGTACATCAGGTAAACATTCTTTAGATTTCTGTACATTTAATTTTGGTTCAATTGGAGTACTTTGTGGCTTACAATCAGACATTTGAAATTTAGATGCTAACTGTTCAATATACTGCTTTTGGTCTAAAGTTATTACATTTTTATTTTTATCTAAATTTATTCTCATGCCTAGATACTGTCTTACAGGTCCTAAGTCCTTTAATTTGAACTTTGATCCTAAAAACTTTTTTAACTTTTCAGTTTCAATATCACTGTTTGAAAAAATTAAAAAATCATCCACATACAATGCTACTATTATTTTAACTTTACCATTAGTTTTCGCAAACAAACATGGTTCATACTTACTATTTCTAAAGCCTAATTCACAAAGACAATCTTTAACCCGTTCATACCATACTAACGAAGACTGCTTTAAACCATAAATTGCCCGCTTTAATTTTAATACATTTCCCCCACTTTTGTTTGCAAAACCTTCAGGTATTGACATATATATATTTTCTTTCAGAAAACCATTTAAAAAAGCTGTAGTAACATCCAAATGTGTGATACTCATTCTCAACTTAACACTAAGTGCAAATAACAATCTTAAAGTTGAATGACGCACAACAGGCGAAAAAGTTTCATTATAGTCTATTCCTGGTTTTTGAGAAAAGCCTTTAGCTACTAGCCTTGCTCGATAACGCACTATATTGTCCACGTCAAACTTATTGGTAAAAACCCACCGACACTTTACAATGGACACATCACCTGGGTTCTGAATTAGTTCCCATGCATCATTGTCCTCGAACGACTGGAATTCTTCAGTCATGGCATGTCGCCACTGCTCCTTCTCAGGACCCTCCAGAGCCTCTGAGAGTGATATTTCCTCAGCTGCTGGAACTGTACTAGAAACACATATATTGTTAAACCCATATCGTTCAGGCTTCTTCCTCTGTCGTTTGCTCTGTGCATCTTGGCCTAATGTATGCTGGATGACTTGTTTGGGGTCCTCGGTTGTCTGAGGTTCTATCAAGGTTTCATCAACATCCCCATAAACTGAAGAATCTGAAGATATTTCATTATCTTCACCTTCCATATGGACAGGACTGAACTCCCCCACTGAAGTGTTGCTCGCCTTCTCCATGACGCTTGATGATGCTTCATCTGGTATCCAGATAGCCAAACTTTCATCGGAGTTACCGTCCATGGTCTCACCTTCCATTACAACAACATCTCTGCTGGTAACTATGGTCTTCTTGTGAGGATTATACAATCGGTATCCTTTGATATCTTCTCCATATCCCACTAAGATATGTTGCATAGCCTTTTTATCCCACTTAAAGCGCTTTTCCTTGGGGACATGCATCATCACTTTACTGCCAAACAATCTAATATGGCTAAGATCAGGTTTTTTACCATACCATAGCTCAAATGGTGTTTTCTCAGCTCCTGACACAATAGACCGATTTTTTAGATAAACTGCAGTGTTTGCTGCCTCTGCCCAAAATCTCTTGTCTAGCTTTGCATCATACAGTAAACATCTGGCTTTCTCTATCACTGTTCTGTTAGCCCTTTCTGAAATACCATTCTGTTCGGGTGTGTAGCTGTTTGTAGTCTGGTGTATAATGCCAAAATTCTTCAGGTGATTACTAAACTCACGGTTGCAAAATTCCAAGCCCTTATCCGTGTGAAATATTTTTATTTTCTTACCTTGCTGATTTTCAACAAGCAATTTAAATTCTTTAAATTTGTTGAAAGCTTCACTCTTTTGTTTAAGAAAATATATAAAAGTCATCCGACTATAATCATCAACTAACAGCATGAAGTATTTGTTGTCATTCAATGAGTTTACCTCCATAGGTCCACATAAATCACTATGTATTCTGTGACAAGGTTCAGCACTTCTTTCACCTTTATGAGTAAATGGTAATCTCATTTGTTTTCCCTCACAACATGTCTTACATTGTGACTTTGATATGTCAAATGAACCTTCATATGATATGCCATTTACTATTCCATTTTTCATCTTGTTCATATCTTGACTGTTGATGTGAGCTAATCTTCGATGCCATAAATGTCCTGTGACAGCTGGAGATGTCAACAAACAATGCTGTTTTTGTAACCTCAACTTATATACACCGTTGGTTAAATCAGCTATCGCAACTAAATCGTCATTTTTGTCACGTATATAACAACATTCTTCTTCAAATTTGACGTTGTTGCCATTCTTGATAAGCTCACTTACTGATATTAAGTTTGTTGTCAAACTAGGAACACACAGCACATTCTTTACAGTTATGTGACAATCCAAATCTGACACTATTTCTACGTCTCCGGAACAAACAACTGGGACTTTTGAATCATTAGCGACAACAATTTCAGGTAAACACGGCGAATTACTCGTGTTTTTCAGCCAATCCTTGTTTACTGTGAGATGTGCGCTTGCCCCGCTGTCCACGTAAAAATCTTCCTTGTTAAAGTTTCCATTGAAGAAAACAACATTAAACACGCATTTGCTAGCGTTTTTCTTCAACATTGGGCACTGATTTCTGTAATGTCCATTACTTTTACACTTGTAACATGTAACTTCTTTTGTTTTGGTTGTATCACTTGTTACTTTCTTATCTGACGTCGGCATACCGCCAAATTTCTTCTGCTTAGTGTTGCCAGAGTTATATTTTCCTCTAGCTGCGAATGCAGCACCACCTGCATTATATTCTGAGTCATTGACATTGACAACTTCCATGTCAAGTAATTTTGACTTAATGACATCAGCGGTTATCGGAATTCCGGAATGTTCTATTGCCATTATCATTGGAGAATATCGTTCCGACAAACCAGCCAATAATAATGACCCAACCCATTCATCCGTAATTGCAAATCCTGTGCCATTCAACCTTTGCGCTGTTTCGACAATTTGAGTCACATAACTTACCATTGAATCACAGTTTTCAAGTCTTATGGATATTAAATGTCGAAGCAAGGTGATCTTTCTAGAAAATCCCGAGTCGTCAAACATGGTCTTCAACTTAGTCCATAATTCAGCTGAGCTCTGGGTGTTTCTGATATGCACGTACAATACCGGGTTTATCGTCAAAATAAGCTTCGCCTTGGTTTTTGCATCTTCCGCTGGTTTAACTTCAAATCCAGTTGGCGGTTTGATGTACTTGTCCATTCCATCTAGCACCAACAAGTTTTCAGCAGCAAAACACCACTCGTCGTAATTTTCCCTGCCTTTTAACTTTGGCACACTGGTAATATAGTTCGTAGCCATGTTTCTGCGATACTAGTGCACTATTTATCTACTTTAAACTATTAAAAAAAACTGATAAATGTGGGAGCGGCCCATAACCTATAAAGACACGTCAAGTATTCGCAAAAGAATATTTATTCAAATTCAACCTTGACAATACATCAGTTACATATTTTTACATAGATGGCGTTAGTAGTACTAAATTTTGATACACTATTTCAACAAATATTTTGAGTATCTATTATTAATTTGTATTGTGAAATAAATATATTTTTATAAAGTCACGCCGGCCTTTATATTTGACTACCTATGTACATTAGTTCCCGCGACTTCCATAAATAAGTTTCGAAGTATAGTCAACCAAGTTTAACAGCCAAGCATTTGTTAATAAAAAAAAAAAAGGGCATGAGGCAAAATAAAAAACAAAATTTCATCGATAATTATCTTTAAAATCCACTGATGTTATTGGCTATTATCATAAAATGAAGAATTTAGAATAATATGAAAAATGGCTACTTAATCCAAATATACCCAGTTATGTCATCCAGTTATTAACAATGCACCTTCTCTCCCTTATCTTTAAAATCCACTGATGTTATTGGCTATTATCATAAAAAGAAGAATTTAGAATAATATGAAAAATGGCTACTTAATCCAAATATACCCAGTTATGTCATCCAGTTATCAACAACGCACCTTCTCTCCCTGTTCATGTTGACTGTACTAAATATGTTTGGGAAGTGAAGAGAATAAAATTTAGGAAGTCTTCTTCTTCTTCTTCAGCCGAAAGACGTCCACTGCAGGACAAAGGCCTCCCCTAAAGACCGCCACAACGACCGGCTTTGTGCTGTACGCATCCAACTTCTACCCGCGACCTTCAACAGGTCATCGGTCCATCTTGTAGGGGGCCTACCCACTCCACGTCTTCCGGTACGTGGTCGCCATTCGAGAACCTTTCTGCCCCAACGGCCGTCCGTTCTACGAGCGATGTGCCCCGCCCACTGCCACTTAAGTTTAGCAATTCTGAGTGCTATGTCAGTGACTTTCGTCCTCCTGCGGATCTCCTCGTTTCTGATTCGATCCCGCAGGGTAACTCCGAGCATAGCTCTCTCCATCGCCCTTTGGGTGACCTTGAGCCTTCTTATGAGGCCCATCGTAAGCGACCATTTCTCAGTGCCGTAAGTCATCACTGGCAACACACACTGGTCAAAGACTTTTGTCTTGAGACACTGCGGAATTTTGGACGAGAAGATGTTACGTAGCTTGCCGAACGCCGCCCAACCGAGCTGGATTCGACGATTGACCTCTTTCTCGAAGTTGGACCTACCTAATTGGATTCTTTGTCCCAGGTATATATAATCGTCAACAACTTCGAGCGTAGAGTCTCCAACCTTTATAGAAGTTGGTACTACATGGACGTTTGACATGATCTTCGTCTTGTCCATGTTCATTTTAAGACCTACTTGTTGAGAGACTCTACTGAGGTCGTCGAGCATGGCACTGAGGTCTTTCAGGGTATCCGCCATGAGCACGATACCATCGGCAAATCGAAGGTGAGAGATGTACTCGCCGTTGATGTTGATACCTAGTCCTCTCCAGTCCAGAAGCTTAAAGACATCTTCTAGCGCGGCGGAGAACAGTTTCGGGGATATAACGTCTCCCTGTCTCACACCACGCTGCAGTTGAATTGGTTTCGAGCTCTGGTCCTGAAGGCGGACTGACATAGTAGCGTTTTCGTACAAACTCTTCAGCACCTCGATATACCGGTAGTCAACTTGGCACCGCTGGAGAGACTGTAGTACAGCTCAAGTCTCGATCGAATCGAAGGCCTTCTCATAATCCACAAACGCTAAGCACAGTGGCAGGTTATACTCTTCAGTCTTCTGTATGACCTGTCGCAGCGTATGAATGTGGTCTATGGTGCTGAAGCCTTTTCGGAAACCGGCTTGTTCGGGAGGCTGGAAGTCATCTAGTCTGCGAGCGAGACGATTCGTGATGACTCTCGAAAACATTTTATAGACGTGGCTCAGAAGTGAGATGGGTCTATAATTCTTCAAGAGGGTTTTATCACCTTTTTTGAAGAAGAGAACCACCACACTTCCTCGCCATGACTGTGGCGTTTTGCCCTCGAGGATGACGGTGTTGAATAGTTTCTGGAGAGCCCTCAATATCGGCTTTCCACTAGCCTTGCGAAGCTCGGCTGTTATACCGTCATCGCCTGGCGCCTTGTTGTTCTTGAGCTGTTTGAGAGCCATACTAATCTCGCACAGACTGATGTCCGGGATGTCATCGGTATAGTGTCGGGTCAATTTGGCTCTTGGGTCTATAGCCGGATTGCAGACAGGTGATTGTACTGATGTGTAAAGCTGGCCGTAGAACTTCTCTACTTCCCTCAAGATTTCCGGTGTAGAGGATACAATCCTGCCGTCTCCGGTCTTCAGCTTACTCAGCCGGCTCTGTCCGATAGACAGATCCCTTGCAAACACTTTAGGGCCTTTGTTGCGCTCGATAGTCTCTCTTATTTTTTCAGTATTATACTCGCGTACATCGCGAGTCAGAGACTTAGAGATCTGCCTATTGAGCCGCTGGCATTCGGAAACTTCTTATGGAGACTGCAAGATCATCCTGCGTCTTTCCTCCATAAGCTTCAGGGTAACGCCTGAGAGCTTTTTGGTTCTTTTTGTACGGTGGGTTTTAAAGAACTTGAGCCCGACCGTATGGACAGTTTCCACTACCCTGCTGTTATAATCGTCCACGTTTATGCACTCACCTAGACCTTCGAAGCGATTCTGCAGTTCGAGGTGAAAGCTATCAGGCTCCTGAATCTGGACAGGTGCTGGACGGAGTGTAGACTTCGTCAGTCTAGACCTTTCAAGCTTGAAGTTGATATTCAATGTGCCTCTTACTAGTCAGTGATCACTTCCAGTTTTAACTGCGTTAATCACAGAGACATCATTAAATATGTGCCGCCTCGTCTACATGATGAAGTCTATCTCGTTTCTTGTAACACCATCGGGGCTCACCCAGGTCCATTTACGGTGTTCCCGCTTCTGGAAGAAGGAGTTCATCATGAAGAGTCCCTCCTTCTCCATGAAGTCAGCCAGCATTTGGCCCCGGGGATTCCGTTGTCCAGTACCAAAGGTTCCCACTCTCAGCTTATCGTCGCCTCGTCTGCCCAGTTTCGCGTTAAAGTCGCGTTAGAGTTTTAGAGGTATGTATGGCTCTAGATATATCCTCATACATAGCCTCTACCTCATCGTCGGGGTGTGTCGAAGTCGGTGCGTATACCTGTATAATTTTCAGTGAATACCTTTCAGTCATTTTGAATATCAGATCTCGCTACCCTGGTCGACACACTCTCGATCTTGACAACGTTGTTCACGAGAGACCTGTGGACTATAAACCCGACACCACCCTGGGACTGCTGGTCGCCCTCCCGGAAATAGAGCAAGTTACCGGATTTAAGTGTTATCGAGTCCTCACCCTCTCTTCGGACTTCAGATAATCCTATGATATCCCAGTGTAACTTGCTCAATTCTTCCTCTAACTCGTCGATCTTTTCGTCAGTTCGCAGTGTGCGCGTGTTAAAAGTTGCCAGGGCCAATGGTCTTCGTTGTCGGTAGCCATGCCTCTTCCGGGGATTCTTAGCACCCCCTGCCCCGCCGTTACCGTGGCTGCTACCGTGGCCAGGACTAGCGGGGCCGCCGGGGACTGGGGGCCGTTTAATATTTGTGGATGTCATTAGGGGGATGATGCCATAATCGCCACGCTTGGCAGGCGGGTTGGCGATCGCAGTATAGCGTTAGTAGGTATTAAGAGGACGCTGCTGCCCATCCTCTCATCTTACAAGCCCCTTAGGCACCACTTACGGCACCTGTGGGCTATGATCTCCTAGCAGTAACCCAACTAACTAGGGCTTTGGATGCCATGTGTATCGCCATTCCAGAGAGTGATGCCCTGCTTCTGGCAACACTCAGCCCAAGCGAGCCCTCTTCCGGTGAGGCACCAGAGTACTGCCTCGCTTGAACTACCGCTTGCGGTATTTGTTGCTGGATTTGGTCGGCTCTTACGACCCGCTGTTAGGCCAGCATGCGGTGGGGAGACTGTATTCTTGATCCGTCCCCACACGGATAAAGGAAGGATAGGAAGTCTGGGAACAACCAATAGCCGTGATGGTATTTTTTTCTTTCTTTACTGAATGAAATATACACATGAAATCCTTCTTCTTGTACAAATTCAGGTGAACCTATTTGAGATAATAAAAGAAGTTGATCATTTATTATCTTGTTATACACCAACTTTTTTTTGGAAATCAGTAAGTTAATGCATGGGGCCGACAATATTCGAGTTCAATATCATATGAATCTAATTTTAAAATGATAATTATATTTATAGCAGAATGAGAAAGATATTCCATCTGATCCGGTCGTAAATATTTGTATCCTGTCTCATTAGCTACGAAACAGAATCAGATAATAGAAAGGCAGACAGTTTCGATGAAGTAACGGCGATAGGAAAGCTGAATCTTTTTAAATCTCGGTAATTTATCAAAGTCACCGTGGAAATGGGAGCGTAAATAAAGTGTTTTAATTAAACGAGCAAAGAATCACTTTGCTTAATCGTGTCTAAAATGCTTCCACAGAATTTTCTTGAGTAAATATTAACTTTTAATAACTGTACCAGAGCCCAGAGACAGGATAATCCTAAGAGGATTTGTTTAGCTTAATACTAAACGTCATAATCGTTAAAATTGTCTGTTTCATTTTATGTTATTAGAAATGATTCCAAGCATGAACAACTTAGAATTCTCAATTCGTGCCTTACTCGATAAAATTACTCTTTCAAACGATTTTAAATCTTCGAGTGTGTGTATATTGTAAGACCATATAAAGTGAATATTAACAAGGATATTTTAATCATATTTATTATTTTATCAATATTTTTATAACTGTTTTAGTAAATTAAAAGTTGGCCAGCTAGGGGAGTAAGGGAAGAACGGAATTAACATCTTATCCGGCCCTATTGTCAACCTCACCTGCACGCGCTGGTAATTTGTTATCAATTGCTAGCGGCGGTAACCTTCAGAGCGCCGCGGTACTTCCTGCTAGATAACGGGCGAGGCTCTAGCGACTGAGTAAATGGCGGTATAACCATTCATACCAGGCCGGAAAACCGGTCGGAGGAGGTTTCAGCTGCCTTGGGGTTTAAATTCCCCCTGAAAGGTCTGGTGCAGAAAGCAACGGAAAACCACTGCACTATGATTCCCTAGTAGTCAGTTTTATGGAAGAAACAAATAAAGCCACGGCCCCGAGTGCCCGGCGGCCCTTAAATTGGTCAGGGGTGCTAAGAATCCCCGGGCGGAAAACTCTTAGAATAGGAACATGGAATGCGAGAAGCTTGAAGCAATATGGGAAACTTCCAAATATGATTAAGGAGATGGAACGCTTGAGGATAGATGTTTTGGGAATAGGCGATACAAAATGGCCGGGCAAGGGTAAACATTTGACACCAGATGGCAAGGTTTTGTATCACTCTGCAAGCGAACAAGCAACTGAGTGCTACGGGGTTGGTTATCCTGCTTACCAGTAATGTTTCGAATGCGGTGACTAGCTTTGTGCCCCTGTCTAATCGCGTAATTATGATTAAGCTGGATGCTAAACCGTACTGTATTAATATCATACAAGTATATGCACCTACCATGCAGAGACCACAAGTAGAGCTGAATGAGTTTTATGCCGAAATGCAAACTCTTATGAAAAGCATAAAGAAACACTAGATAACGGTGGTCATGGGGGATATGAACGCTAAGGTGGTTCGAATGTAGTCCCGGGCGTGACAGGCGCTTACGGACTCGGTGTGCGGAATGAGAGAGGAGATACCCTAATGGAATTTAGAATTGGAATTGTCAGGAGCATGAGCATGAAATTTGTCAGGACTTTATCATGGAGAACAGGAGATACCGGAATTGTGTGTTAAGTGCTCAAACGTACCCAGGCGCAGATATACGATCTGATCATAACCCCGTTGTTGTAAACATGCTATGCAAACTAAAACGCGTGTTCAAAAAGAAAAACAGCGAGAGACCAAATGTAAGAAAACTTACAGATGAGGACATAAGAGCTAAGGTTGCAGATGAAATTAACAAGTGGGCATCTAGTTCTACCACACTGACACAAATTGATGAGATCTGGGATGGGTTAAAGTCGAAAGTAACCGATATCTGTCACAGTTTTCTTCAACCATCACCGTCATCTAGAAGGAGCAAGGTCAGCAATGATAGAGTGCTCCAGCGTATTGGTATGACCCGAATATTGATGCAAACCATCAAAAAGCGAAAAATTGGATATCTCGGACACGTGATGCGCCCCGATAGATATCACCTGCTTCAATTGATTATGATGGGCAAAATTGAGGGCAAAAGACGCGTTGGACGACATCCAGCAAAAGTCTGGAAATTTCTTAGATCAATTGGAGTCGGAAAATCTCGCCAAGATAACGTCCCTAAAGATTTAGATCTCAATCTTCTCAATAGACATTTCTCTACTTCGTCTAATTTTAATAAGTCAACTAAATTAAATACGCTTAACTATCTTTCCTCTATTCCGACGCCAATTTATGCCCCATTTGTCTGTGATCAATTTTTCGCCTGTGATGTTAGGAAGAGCATAGAATCGATAACGTCTATCGCATTGGGCAATGATTGTATCACCCGTAATATTATTCTTCCAATCCTTGACGAAATCCTACCTATTATTTGCCATATCTTCAACCATTCAATATCCAGCGGGCAATTTCCATCTTCATGGAAAGAAGCTCAAATAACACCCTTACCGAAAAAATCTAATCCCACATTATTCACTGAATATCGTCCTATATCCATACTGCTCTTCCTTTCTAAAGTCCTTGAGCGCCTCGTCCATGACCAAATAAGTATATTCCTTAACAAAAACTCTCTCCTTAACCCTTTTCAGTCCGGTTTCCGTCCTGGCCATAGTACCGTTACTGCCTTGGTGAATATTATGGATGATATAAGATTGGGTATGGAAAATAGTAACCTAACTATACTCACACTGCTTGATTTCAGCAATGCCTTTAATACTGTAGATTTCGAGATTTTACTCGGTGTGCTACGCTCTCTTAAAATATCTCCAACGGCAATTGACTGGTTTCGTAACTACCTGTTTGGTCGCCGGCAACGTATTCGCATCTAAGAAACCTACTCTTCTAGGTGTAGTACTAGTGCCGGTGTTCCACAGGGTGGCGTTTTATCTCCTTTACTTTTCGCTGTTTTTATTGACTCTATTTCCAATCAATTAAGTTCTTCTTACCACCTGTATGCAGATGATCTCCAAATATACACTCAAGTTCCATTAGCCAAGTTGTCGGAGGCAGTTAATACCATCAATAATGACTTGACTAAAATATGTGAGTGGAGTAAAAGTCACGGTCTCCAAGTTAACCCATCTAAAACGTTTTTGTTGTAGGTAGCTCCAGACTTAGTTCTCGGGTCATTGGTCACAGCTTCCGCAAATTATGTTTGATGGTGTCACAATACCCATAAGAAAAATTGAAAAAAATCGGGGGTCTATATAGAATCCAATCTTACTTGGGGCCCACAACTGCAGGAACTCAGTCGCAAGATTTTTGCATCGGCAGGATCTTTAAGAATGCTACGCAATTTTCTGCCAACGGCCACTAAAATTGCACTTGCACAATTCCTTCTCCTTCCTATATTAGATTATGCAGACGCCAGCTATCTTGATCTTACTGAAAGCCAACTTGATAAACTTGAGCGCCTTCAAAATTTTTGTATAAGGTTCAAATTTGGTTTACAAAAATATGACCATGTTTCTAAATTTCGTGTAAGACTCAAGTGGCTGCCAATCCACCATCGCCGGAATGCTAACGTACTATCGCTTTTATACAATATTCTATATAATCCGACAACTCCCTCTTACCTCAAAAAACGGTTTGAATTCCTTCATGAAACGCATTCGAGGTTCCTGAGGTCGTCAGAGAATCTGAGGCTGAAAACACCAATGCATTCCACAAACTTCTTTTTAAATCCTTCACTAATCAAGCTGTACGCTTGTGGAATGCATTGCCTGTTACGGTCCGACGTGCAAAGACGTTGCATTCTTTTAAAATAATGGTTATAAATCACTTTTTCCTGGTTGGATAAATAAATGTTGCTGTCATAATTGGATTGGATTAGATTTATATGTTTGGTATGTCAAGTCCTGTGTATCAATATTTATGTGGTAGTATTGTATAACATATATATCTTTATAGTGTGTGCCACCAACTGCCCTCTATTTTTATCTGTTGCTTCTTCCAACGTACTGGTTGTCTGGAAGAAATTGCTCTTAGCAATAAAGCCGCCAATTGTGCCTCTACCTTAAGATAATATATCTATCTATCTATCTTAGTTCCAGGTATAGTAAGTAAGTTAAGGTAAAGTACGTTGCCAAACGTATATTCCAACAAAGGTAAAGTGAACCGCTTCCACCTTGGTGGGATAGATTAATTACGGGCGCAATTTCAACCGAACACCCAGTGAACATAACCGCAACTGTGCAATATTGAACGGAGCAATCAATACATCGCCGAGCCAAATTGTATGTTGCATATCCTTCGGCAAGGCGTTGACAGTTAACTTGAAGCGCAGTAATTCAATATTATGTCGTCTGTTATAGTGACATTATTTTAATTTTCGATTGTTAAAACTAAAATAAGCAGATCAGTTAGGACATAAAAAATTTAAATCGTTAAATTAATTTGGATACCTGTTTTCTCATTCATCCATAATTAAGATTCCCTATCATCCTCTAGAAATACGAGTAGTAGCACTAATTTATTTCAGGTTAAAAATGTCATACAGGTTATAATTACAATCAAACGCAGCAAATATTGGTGACCCCAACAACAGTAATTTCTTTTTATCTATATAGTTACGCCAGATCCCTTGCAAGGTAGGCAGAGAGTATAGAGTTCCAATAAGTTCTTTCTTTACAGATCTCTCTGGGTCAACAGTAACTTTATATCCTAAATCAATAGTACAACAACTTCATACAAATTCATGAAGAACTGGATTTCTACTGTGTTCAATTTTATTTTCAACATAGGTGTGAGTCGCAATTATAATATTTAAGCTTTGTGCGACAATGCACATGCAAAATAAATGTTCTGCGTACAAAATTGATTATGGCACGGTGCCAGTGCATCGTGCCACAGTTGTTCGGGAATCTCTTTATTTATTTTATTTTTATTTTATTTTATAATGTTTGGAAAACTTACAGCCAATATAAATGATAAATAAAGTGATTATACAGAGTAAGGCCAATTAAAAGTTTTCACATATAGTAAAAGTTGTAACAGAGTTATACACTAATAAAGCTATACAAGCTGTAACATAATAAACGCAAGACCTGAAAGTAGTTTGTTCTAAATCGGTAACTGAATCGATTCCAACAATTTTTTATGTATATTACATTTTTTTTTAATTTGGAAAAAATGCTTTTACTCCTTCAGTGCGCTAGAAAAAATTAAATTTATTCTTGATTCATACCAAGAAGAAGATTCTAAACGCATTCCTAAAACTTATTTCTCAAAACGCACACATACACGTACAAGTTTCAATGTTAATTGGGGTATAAAAGTGCTTTAAAAGGGTAAAAACCTTTAAATTTGAAAATTTGGTTTTCGTTTTGACTTTATGAAGCAATTCTCTAATCAGGGTGTCTGAGGTCTTGCGTTTATTATGTTACACCTTGTATATACACCAGTTAGTCGAAAAAGTAGAAACATACATTTTTTTTTAAAGTATTAATATTTGTCACGAATAAATCTAAGTCTACTACCCGACACATTGAATTGAAAGTACGACATGCTCGTATTAAGTACGAATTTTGCCTATAATTGCTTCTGGAATAAGGAATATCTAAGAGGGGTATTTTCCGTAAACTTGCAGACGGCACTCGTAACCCAATTGAGCCTACCAGTTCTGCCACATCTATCGAACTATTCATTTTTTTTTTTCACATACATATAAACAGGAGGTAACGGCTGGTTGTTTTTTTGCGTCGTTATGCCAGTATACGTCTATGTATCATATTCGCAAACAATTATCTCAGTAGTTACTTATTGTCGGGGCACAATGAAAAAAAATGATTTTCTTTTATCTATAGAAAAAAATATTCTGAAAATAAAAGTACTTTCATTCAGGTACATACCATAATATGTTGCCAAAAGATTCTAAACACCGTTAGTTAATACTATGTAAAGCAAGACTGCAGAATCAAAATTGTGAACGAAAGATATTGTTTTAAGCATACATTTTAGGTAATCTATCTAGCTATATCATCACGCCAGAACCCTTGCGGGGTAAGCAGAGGGTAAAAAGTTCTAACAGGTTATTTTCTTACATACCTCTCTGGCTTCTTCTACTCTCATAATTCCTTTAAGTGACAGTAGTTTATAATTCTTAGCTTGTCGTTTTCGTTGATTTTTTCACTGCAATAAGCTCGTATGACAGAGGATTTTTATCAGTGTAGCGATATATTTAAATTGTATCTGTTCCTGATTGCGATGTTATGCTGTATATAATACACTGTTCTACACGCACATTGTATGAACTTGAAAGCAACAGGAAAAAAACGTCCTGCACTGATGATTGTAGGTTTGAACATAAATTTCACAAACACGAACACCTAGACCGAAATAAATGGTTATTAATCATATAACGATTTACTACATACAGAGATCGATGATATACGCACTGATTTCTAGACTAAGCCGGGGTCAAGTTTACATCATTCTATTTATCCATCTATATCATCACGCCAGATCCCTTGCGAGGTAGGCAGAGAGTACAGAGTTCCAACAGGTTCTTTCCTTACATACCTCTCTTGGTTCCTCTACTCTCATAGTTCGTCTCATACACGCTCGCCGGTTACGGAGACTCTTGACTTGCCCTTGAGATAAGACACGATCTATTTGGTCATGGTAAGATAATCTAGGTCTTCCCCAGTATCTACATCCGTCTACTTTCGCATTGTATATTTGTTTTGTCATTCTTTCATTCGATATTCTTACATCATTACCACAAGTTTACATCATCAAACAATGCAATTCATTTAACTGATTTAATTAGAATTGCAAATGAAGTTATTCTTACCCAACGAGCTTGTGTGGTCACCAACGAATTCGCACCAACCGTAACAAATAAATTATCACATTTTCCACAAATAAACCATTATTATTCGTTACGACTATACATTGCGAATGCCTAGCGTATTGTTCACATAAAACTCTAAAGACTTAGTACGATAAGATTACCGTTAGCAAAACGTTTTTGTGTTGATATGCCATCATTTTTACATCACTACTTTACAAAATAAAGATGAACGTGACAGCACGCTTTCCGGACAACGTTACGATAACGTCAAATAGTGTGTGCTAAGCCCTCTGCACTTAATATGTCGTTTATTTATTTTATGCACCGACTGTGGTAACTCTGTTAAGCCTTAACCAATTTAGTAACAGATATTGTCGTTATTTTGGTAGATAAAGGATATTCCTTGATCACTGAATTTTCGGAGTCGTCGTTTGCCTAATTCATAGATTTAGATGTTTAGATAGTGGTATAATTATTAACATCCCCGATAAAATAACTCTATTCGCTCCGTTATAAATTGTTTATTGAAACGTTTTAATTCATTTTTAGTTTATAATTTGAAGTAATGACTAATAAATATGTTTTATTTGAATATTTTTTCGACTAGAACGTAGTTTGCACGCTCGCCCTCTTGTCGGACGAATTTGCAATGCCGCCTAAGAAATCAGTGTAGTAATTTTTTTTAAATATAATATTTTCTAGGGAAAAACAAGATGTTATTTATTTATAATTGTTTAGTAATTTTATATATTTTCCTTTTTCTCAGGAATGTGTGATTGTATAACTGCCCTCTTATTTTTCTGTCTTATCTCTCAACACTCAAAGGTTCGCTGGAAGAGAACTCATATTCTGAGTTAAGCTCGCCTTTGTTATGACTTTTGAAAATGACAATTACCTCTGTTCTGTGTACAATAAAGAATAAATAAAAATAAGAATATAAAAATATTTCTCGATTACAAAAAAGAAAATAGGATATAATATATCTTTAGTATATTAGCGTGAGTATACAAGCTGTAACATAATAAACGCAAGACCTGAAAGTAGTTTGTTCTAAATCGGTAACTGAATTGCTTCCAACAATATTAATGTATTTTATTTTTTTGTATGTACACATACTCGTACAAGTTTTATTGGTAATTGGGGTATAAAAGTGCTTAAAAAAAGGGGAAAAAACCTTTAAATTTGGAGATTTGGTTTTTGTTTTGAATTTATAAAGCAATTCTCTAATCCGGGTGTCTAAGGTCAAATCATAAATCACGCGCAAGCGGACGTTGATCTGATAGACGAAACTTCTTTACAAACATATGTATATGCTGAATATGTGTGCGAATACAGACGATGTAATGTTATTGTCTATAACGCGCCTATAGTTAACTTAATTAATTTTGGTTTAAAATTTAAAAATGTTAGTGATACAATTTAGTTTACCTTTATTGAATGCTGATGATGGCTTAGTTTTCTGTTTATAAATGAGGTTTTATTTCATTCGATTATATAAAAACTTTTTTATTTATTTATTAATTAGATTTTAATACTTCAGGCAACAAAATTAATATGTATTGAAACCCATCGAGGCGAGGCTCAATTCTAAGAAGTCTTGTTACACGTAAAATGTGGTTTAATTGTAGTTTACAAAAGTCACATTAAATTTGAGTGGTGGGCAAAGTTCTCATTAAGAACTTAATGTAAATGATACGCCAATAGGGATATCTCCTTTGTCTTCATTATGAAAAGTACTTTAATATGACTTTGTTAATTAGTATGCATGTAAGTCTATAATAACATTCGTACTTTCACTCTCTACTCTATATTAATTAGTCTCAGAAGTTTTTGATATTATTACGGTAGATACAGACTAAAGTTCCGTGTATCTTAAAGCATAATTGAATTTTTTTGATTTTTTTATAATATTGTATACCTATTAAATTAATCTTACCTTTCAGATTTTATCGCTGTTTTATCATATTAAGTTTCTGATATTTCGAGTACTTTACAGTACAAATCGTCACGGGCAGGATTGAGGTGTTAAGAAGAAATTCAGATGACCTATCAAGCATCCATTTGCGGTCTTGCAATGTTATGCTTGTTCTTGGATTTACAGGCTCCCAATAAGTGTTTTAGTTAAGGTCATTGCTTCACTAAATTTCCTTTGCAGAAATCGGTTTTCAAAAATACAAAGGTTTTCTTTTTAAGCTCTACATTATTTCCTTTTAAATGACTTGTATATTGGTCAATTTCATACAAATAGTTTCGAGTCATGTTATTGAATTTATGATGTCATTCGCGGGCAATAATGTTTTTGCATGTTCATTAATTTAATTGCTCTGCTGAAATATGTAAGATAATATAGATTATGTCTACCTTACGCTTAATTTATGAGGAAACGTACGTTCTACTTTCAGATTATGAAAAAGACTCAATTATCAGAACAATGTTCAGAAATAAAGTATCGCATATTTAAAAACGAGTCATTCGATCCTACAAAGACGATCCGAGACGACTGTCTTGTTAGGAGCTACAATAAAATTCTCCGTGGGTTCATAACATATGTAATTTGATCAGGATCGATGCTGGCATCAGGTTTCCGTGGGTGAGACAGATCGCCAACGAGATACAGGGGAAATAGATTTGTATGAATCTGACAGTGGCTCTGATAAGTTAGGAATTCCTTGATGGTGTAGGTGCGATATATCAACCTCCAGTACCTCCGTATTAAATTAAAAGCTGATAATAAACATTGTTTTTAATATCTTTCTTCTTCTTCAAGTGAATGGAGAGGTCCATTACAGGCGGTTGGCCGTCAGCTTTGCGAATCTACCTCACTTGTGAGTCACACGAAGCAACTGCTCCGAGCTGGCAATTCCTGGAGCGCTGGATGTTCCGCAGCCATGAGTTCTTCCGTCGACCAATGCGCCTTTTGCTCTCAATTTCGTCACCACGCATGTACAAGGTCTCATTTTAGTCGTCCTATAGCAAAAGCCCAGGTGACCTAAAAAAAATACAAAAGAAACACTTCAATAAGTTACATCTCCATAACAATACTAATTTAGTGCATTCAAATACCTATACTCAGTGCAAAATGGCATTGAGGGGCGGCGCAGCTCGTCAGCTGGCTGGTGTTGCAAATTTTCACCCTAGCTAAGATATTGGTATAGGTTACTAGGTAGATATTATTATTTGAACTATTCTTTTTTTTTACCAGTGAACAGTAGGCATTGGATACATCACCTGGGCTTCCTCCGGACGACTAAAATTACACCTGGCACACAACTGCCAAATTTCAATAAAACTTTGCGATGTAAGAGCTGATTTTTTGGCAAAATTTACAAAATCACTGAATAAAAGTTATTATTGATGATGTTAGTATTACCTACTTTTAGTCATTCTATTTGGACTAATGTCATAAAAATAACATATTTCATTTTAGTTTTCACTTAAAGATAGAAAACTAGTTTATGTATATATTTTATACATAGACGGGTGATGTCGTCGGTAAAAACTAGTAAAAAAATAAACCAAGATAAAATTATGATACCCACCTCTTCTTGAATAAATTGCTATTCTGAGTGTAGTTTAATATTTAGAACGTTACAAGCTGCCGAGATCACAAAACTGTGGCGCTGTCAGACATTCCCGCTGAGAAGATGAAACGATGAAGATGCAAAATTGCTATTGCTATTTAGCCGCAAGTGTACTTCAAAATATCACTAGAATATTCGCTCTTTAACCACCCAGTTGGTTTTATCCGACAATATTTTACGTTTTTTTGCCTATAATAAGTAATTAACACAGTTAATATCGTACAAATAAGTAGAATAAGCAAGAACATCCAACAACCACAGAATATCCATCGATTACAATACTTTGGACTGATTTGTTATAGTAAGAAGAGATGAAATAAAAGGATTTTGTTAATTTGCTGGTTAATAGTTGTGAAGAGTAACAATTATTACAAAATTATATTTAACACACACTGTTAGTTTGTCTTTCTTTCCGGTTCACATTTTGTAATTCATTCTTCAAGCTGTTGCGGGTATCCGATTAAGCTGTGGCATACGTAAGGTCGGTGACAATACAATAATGGGGTGCCATGGAGCTGATCTGATGATGGAGCCGGAAGGTGGTCATACGAAGCATACAAACTCCCAACTGATATGATGGGGCAAAGGCCTTCTCTCACGAATCAAGAGAGTCTAAGTTATTCCTCTGCACGCGGACACAGCATGGATTGATGGAGGCAGGGTTGTAGCCACCTTCTGTTGGAACTTATCAAGCCGCCTATAAGGATTTCTAACTTGATTTAACGACTACCACATTATGTGGTAACCAGGACCAACAAATTGGCCTACCTATGCCTGAAGCACGGAGACGCTGGAATATAAAAACGTCACAAACGGTCACCCATCTTAGGCCGACAACGAGACAAACACTGCTTAATCTTAGTGACCGCTAAGCACAACGCTACGAGCGCCTCAAGCACTGTACAACAAAAATGTATTTTGAACCTTTATATAGTGAAAACACGCAGTAAAAAGTTATATTGTTATGAATTATGTCAATATGATGTCAACCTGGCTTCTACCGTGATAAGGGTCCAGTTGACGTGGTTCACATATCTGTAAGAGATTTTTATGGACGTGGCATGATAAGTAATGCTTTGCTGTATAATTTTTCACCCATAAGAAATAATTTGGTCATGGGGCAAGATAATTTGGAAATAATAGATGTTATGTTGACATTAGATAAAATATTGCTGTGCTGTTACTTCAAAATGATGCTTGCATCGGTACCACAATCAACAGATAGTGTTTTCAAACTTGCTTCACCGTCAGATCCACAGTAGCTACTGATACATATAGATATTATCACATCATCATTCTATTCCATCTTAGGATCCATCCTAGGAAGACGGAGCAGTTACTGCCCCTAGCATAACTAATTGGGAATTATTTTCTTTTACGTATATTATTGGCCAAAACGTTGTAGTAGCCAAAACTTTAGGATATATAGTACCTACAATATTAAGAAATCATATGCAGAAACCGCATACCACAAGCAGAAAATTGTAAATAGTTGATAAATTAGGTAAAACAGTTTAACCTACATTTTATAAAAATCAATTATTAAACCTAAATGAGTGCAATTAGTAATGTATAGATATTTTATTACGTAATTTAACATCTCTGAAATAAATCTGACTTACATTTGCAAACACCAGATGCAAGTTTTAATTAGGCATTTAATTGCAATTAACGTCATTAACATAGAAAGAGACTTAATTTTAAGGTTCCAAATTTATGACAACATTAAAACTATAGTTGGATATGTAATGACAATTTCCACAGATATCCCGTGGAACATGTTAATACATAGAATACGTACATATATGCATAGATGCGTACAATAAATGTCAAAGAATCAAATAACTTACATTTAGCTTATAAACATAGCACAAGTTCAATGTATTGTAAGTTAGCATATAGTCACACACGATTGATCAATGATTGCTTTTAGCGATAAGACTATATATATTTCTTTAAATTTTTTATATTAAATTTTATACTAAATTTGGAATTCATTTAAAAGAAAAAGCGTGTCCCTATACTGGGGATTATTCCTGAATCGTGGGTACGTTTACAGACATGAAATTCACACACACAAACACCAGACCGAAGCATATTTGTGGGTCACAGAAAGATTCGTTCCATGTGGGAGTCTTATTAATCGATTCGAGAGATAACTTGATTCAGTAGGCGGAGCGGCTTAAGGTATTAACCAGCGGACCAAGTATTGATACGTAAAAACGTTGTTCGCATAATTCAGTTCAGTGATAGGTATTACAGCAATATCTGTACCGTCCCGCCAGATCCCTTGCAGGGTAGGAGGAGAGTACAGAGTTCCAACACGTTCTTTTCTTACAGATCTCTTTGGTTTTCTCCACTCTCATACTTCGTCTCAAACACGCTTGCAATAAGTTTATGAATAGGTATAACAGCAATAAGTTTTCGAAAAACTTTGGCGGGTATACTAGGCGTCACTTTGCCGTTACTATTAACCGGTGATTAATGGTCCTAAAGAATAATGACTTGTCGTCGCAGATCCGTCGAATTACCTTCGTAGTAAAGAAGTATTTTTTGTTTCTGTGTTTTTGCCTAGTTCGTTATATTTTTTTCTTGATGACAAAACAGATGTATAATTCGAAAGTAGAAGGATGTAGATACGCTAGACTATCATTTTTATGATCACATAGACTATGTCTTATCGACTAATGGTAATTTAAGATACTCCATATACGGTGAATGTGTATGAGACGAACTATAAGAGTGGAGGAAGCCAGAGCAGTATATATAAAGAACCCGTAGAAACTCTGTTCTCTCTGCCTACCTCGCAGGGGAACTGGCGTAAAGATATAAGTTTAGTTGCGAGGTTTTGTATCTAGAACAATATAATTATAATAATATTAGCCCTGTTTAGAAACCGTCCCACTATTGGGCACGGGCCTCCTCTTAAACTAAAAGGGTTTCGTCCATAGTCCACCACGCTGGCCCAGTGCGGGTTGGCAAACTTCACACACCTTCGAGAAACTTTTAGGTATGCAGGTTTCCTCACGATGTTTTTCTTCACCGTTAAATCAAGTGATAGTTAACTTTTAATACGCACCTGCTTTTAAAAAGACGGAGGTGCCTGGGTTTGAACCCGAGACCCACTTTGCAGTCTAACCACTGCAGAACAATATAGTATACTTTATCATAAGCCATGATTATTATGAATAACTGCTAGGTACAAAATTCTTCTTTATACTACAACAAGCTTACTACTGACACAGTGATGGAATATCTTTGCTACATTAAAATATCTATCTAACGGCGCCTAAGTTTTCTTATTCAATGCCGGTACCGATGAAAGGTGGATTTATCTTCGTTTTCATAGTTAAATCTATACTTTGTCTACCAAAAAATTCTTAATGTCAGTCAGAAGTCTTAATTCTACCTGTTTTAATTTTCTTAGCGAAAAGTGGGTGTGCACTGTACCCTCTAGGACCATAGTACACTTCTGCCACCCCCGCTTGTAGAATATAAGCGAGGGAGTTTTCGCCGTGTGACGTCAATTTAATTGAACAGGTGGTTGAGGTCGCCCGAATAATTGTTGTTACAATAATATTTAACAGCGTCTAACCACGAGGTGTAAAATGCTAATTAGTTCAGTATGCCATATACATAGTACCTACATATACAATAATATCAGCCTATACTGCCTACTGCTGGGCAAAGGTTTTCTCTCACAAATCGAGGTGAGAGAGATTAGGTCATACTCCGACACGCAGGTGCTGCTTTGTAAATGCTTGCAAACCTTATACGACTTCTATGGTAAAGGTATACGGAGTATATTAAATTACCATTAGTCGATAAGACATAGTCTATTTGATCATGAAAAGATAGTCCAGCGTATCTACATCCTTCTACTTTCGAATTATACATCTGTTATGTCATCAAGAAAAAAATATAACGAACCAGACAAAAACACAGAAGCAAAAAATACTTCTTTACTACGAAGGTAATTTGACGGATCTGCGACCACAAGTCAGTATTTTTCAGGACCATTAATCACCGGTTAATAGTAACGGCAAAGTGACGCCTAGTATACCAGCCAAAGTTTTTCGAAAACTTATTGCTGTTATACCTATTCATAAACTTATTGCGAGCGTGTTTGAGACGAAGTATGAGAGTGGAGAAAACCAAAGAGATCTGTAAGGAAAGAACGTGTTGGAACTCTGTACTCTCCTCCTACCCTGCAAGGGATCTAGCGGGACGGTACAGGTATTGCTGTAATGCCTATCACTGAACTGAATTATGCGAATAACGTTCTTATGACCTTAAGCCGCTCCGCCTACTGAATCAAGTTATCTCTCGAATCGAGTAATAAGACTCCCGCATGGAACGAATCTTTCTGTGGCCCACAAATATGTTTCGGTCTGGTGTTTGTGTGTGTCAATTTCATGTCTGTAAACGCACCCGCGACTCAGGAATAACCCCCAGTGTAGGGACACGATTTTTCTTTTAAATGGATTCCAAATTTAATATAAAATTTAATATAAAAAATTTAAAGAAATATATATTAAGATAAAGGTACAATTGGTAGTCTTATCGCTAAAAGCAATCATTGATCAATCATGTGTGACTATATGCCAACTGACAATAAAATGAACTTGTGCTATGTTTATAAGATTAATGTAAGTTATTTGATTCTTTAACATTTATTGTACGCATCTATGTATACTAAGATTAAGCAGTGTTTGTCTCGTTGTCGGCCTAAGATGGGTGACCGTTTGTAACGTTTTTATATTCTAGCATCTCCTTGCTTCCAACAAAAGGTGGTTACAACCCTGCATCCATCAATCCATGATGTGTCCGCGTGCAGGAAATTAACTTAAGCTCTCTCGATTTGTGGAAGATGGCCTTTGCCCCATCATATTAGTTGGGAGTTATGTAGTATGCTTCGTATAACCACGTTCCGGCTCCATCATCAGATCGGCTCCAGGTTACAATGCGATAATGGGGTGCCCCATCATTGTATTACGTGCCGACCTTACGTATGCCACAGCTTAATCGGATACCCGCAACAGCTTGAAGAATGAAGCACAAAATGTGAACCGGAAAGAAAGACAAACTAACAGTGTGTTAAATATAAGTTTGTAATAATTGTAACTCTTCACAACTATAAACCAGCAAATTAACAAAATCCTTTTTTTCATTGCTTCTTACTATAACAAATCAGACCAAATCGATGGGTATAACAAATCGACCATTGTAATCGATGGGTATTCTGTTGTTGTTGGATGTTCTTGCTTATTCTACTTATTTGTACGATATTAACTGTGTTAATTACTTATTATAGGCAAAAAAACGTCAAATGTTGTCGGATATAACCTGGGTGGTTAAAGAGTGAATATTATAGTGATAGTTTAAAGCACACTTGCCGCTAAATAGGTATAGCAATGTTGCATCTTTGTCGCTCATCTTCTCAGCGGGAATGCCTGACAGCGCCACAGTTTTGTGATCTGGAGAGCTTGTAACGATCTATATATTAAACTACACTCACAATAGCAATTTATTCAAGAAGAGGTAAGTATCATACTTTTATCTTGGTTCATTTTTTTACTAGATTTTGCCGTCGACATCGCCGGTCTAAGTACAAAATCTTTTAAAAAAAAAATAAAACCGACTTCAAAACGCAAAAAATAAATATTTGAAGTCAGTACCTGTTAGTGCAGTTGGCTTTTTGAAGTCGGGTTTTTTTAAAGATTTCTATTTTACAATTTTAAGTAACAAATTATTTACCAATATTAATGTACCTATATTATATTATGTTGCTGAGTTGTACGGCAAGGCATCTACAGGATTGATATAATAACCATAATAACGGAATCTACACATTCGTGCTGTTCGCCGTTAAGGAGTCCCCTGATGTATCTTCAAATTTCAAAGTTCAAAACCGATTTTATTAAAATGCGACCACCTCAAAACTATATTAAACCCAACGCAAAAATAATCATCAAAATCAGTTCATAAATAAAGACGATATAAAAAACACAGAAGAATTGTCAACCCCCTCCTTTTTTGAAGTTGGTTTACCTATAGGATTGACGTAATACCCATAATATCACAATCTACGCATTCGTATTGTTTGTCGGTAAGGAGTTCCCTGGTGTATCTTCTAAGTCCAAGGTTCAATACCGATGAAATTAAAATGGGACCACTTTGGAGCTATACTGAACCCAATGCAAAAAAAATCATCAAAATCGATTCATAATTGGCGGAATGATCGCGTAACATACATACAAAAAAAAAACAGTCGAATTGAGAACCTCTTCCTGTTTAGAAGTCGGTTAAAAATATATGCATAAACTAGTTTTATATCTTTTAGTGAAAACTAAAATGAAATTTATTATTTTTATGACATTAGTCCGAATAGAATAACTAAAATTAGAATATATAATAGGCGGAGAACTTTGATTTATTTAATTAATAGGATTAGATGAATTAGATACTCATTGAGTCATCTATAACTTGAGTAGAAGCGACTCTTTAAGAGAACTGTTCAAAAAAGCTAATATCATGACGGTCCCATGTCAATATATTTATGTAAACATTATGTATACTAGAAAAGATTTAGATCTTTTTAATCAGCTAGGTGATAGGCATTGCTATAACACACGACATATAAATAAATTAGATCAACCGCAGTTTCGTCTGTCAAAAATTCTCACGTCTTTCACGAAATATATTTTTATGACGAAACAACAACATTTACACCCATTACAAATTAAATTCTAATTTTATTTATTTGCTAGAAACATGGATGCAAAATGTTAATTTGACAAATATGTTATAGTTCTGCATGTTTCGGTGACTCGGCAGCATGCAAATATGAATGATGGGCGAATTAGCGCAGTGGTTAGGAGCTTTAGCCGCTCCGCCCACTGTGTTTAATAGATGCGGGTTCGATTCTCGCATGAGACAAATCTTTGTGTGATTCACAATTATATGTTCGCAAAATAACATTTGTGGGTCACAAAAAGATTTGTCCTGTGCGGGGATCGAACCCGTGACGACTCGATCTAGTGGGCGGAGAGGCTTAAGCTCTAGGCACTGATCCATAGCCGTGAAGTTTGTCGTGATCTTGATTTGTTGTTAATTATAAAAAAGAACAGGGACCAAATCCAAAGAGGTCTGTAATGATAGAACTTTTTGGAATTTTTACTCCATGCTTAACCTGCAAGGGACCTAGCGTGATGATATAGAGAGATATAGAGAATAAGGACTGGGTATTCAATGGACAGAAACTGGTCTATTATAATAATATTATTATGTATGATTGAACGCGGGTCGTTTGCCGATTTTATTTTAATATAAAAGAATATAGTAAAACTGGTTAGGATATAATAGAAAAATGAACAAGATGCAATAAAACGGTAATGTCCTTGTAATATTCACGTTTCCGGTATTAAGGTTTCGTACAGCAAAATCCGTGAGCTCAATATTACGGAACATACCATTTTCACTTCACCTCATAATAATATTTTAATTTGGTACTGGTCGATTATAAAATGTTTTCCAAAAAAGCCTTCGCGATTTGATGGTTCTATATAATTCACTTTGCCGTTGAGAACGACTGACTTTTCGAAGGATTTTGTTTCCTAGAGAATATTAATAAACCCAGTGTAGTAGTTTTTCATTTTGGACAATAGAATATTCGTGGGACCGATTTACTTTAGATTCCAGGTATTACATTTAGATTTCTAAATACTGGGCAATGCTAAGCGGCTTAGTGGTCGATTCGTATTAATTTTTCTTGCACGAATCGTGCAATTCGCCACCCTTAAAAATTAATATGTTTAGTAGGATTCGCTGGAATACATTTTTTTTCGTACACCTTCAAAAATATGTAATTAGGTAATTTGCACACATTCTACTTTAAAGAAGAAAAAAAAAGTACAATCAAGCACACGACCTAAAAATATTAATAAACAAGGGAGCTAATATTGAACATTAACATGAGATTTTATTTCTGGCGACACAGACAAAGGTGAGCTAAAAATATATTTTTAGCATTCGGTTAAGTTTATCAATGAGTTTCAGCTCAAACTTGGCATATTGCAATGACAATGCGACTTTATTTATCAAAAGTATCCAGAGTAGCTAAACACCTGTACTGTTGTGATCTCCTGGTACTTTAAAAACGTTATAATTTACCTATCCATATTTTTGAGTACATCGTTCACGACTTAAGACCTCCTAATCTGTTATGACGACCTGGTACATTAATTTTTAATGGTATAGAAGTATATAAATGACACAAAATATTTTACTTTTTCTCAATCCCTAAAGAGGCGAACTGAAGAGATGGAAAACCTATCCATGGATCTACATATGGATACTAATGAACGGGGATCATTTATTTAAAAGATTGAATTCGTGTCACTTACAATAATAAAATTAACCTGCAGCTCTATGTGGAACAAAAGCTGTTTGACCATCTTGTTCGACTAGTCAGGATCACAAATTGGGATATTTCTGTTCAAGCAGTTCGATCATCAAACTACTAAAGATGCTATATTGGTTTTGTTCACAAATCTTTTTATTTTCAAAAATATATAAAAAAAATTTTTTTATAAATAAATGTAAAATTATGATTTTTGGTAGATAAATTCACTTTCCTTAATAATTAATAGTAAGATTGTGATTTAGTATATATTTTATATTAGTGAAATGTACCAAATCTGGCAACTGTATATATCATGTCAATAATAATTTAAAGAATTTTTCGGAATTTATGCACACTACTGTACTTTATTCCAAATTTAATTAAATTAAAAAATATGAAATCGTGCGAATCGTCTACTAAAATATAAATTTTAAAAGGTGTCGATTTGCACAATTCATGCGATTAAAATTTGTGCGAATTGATAAGTAATCCTCCTAAACGAGCAACACCTTCACTGTGGTAGGCTATGACCGCGTCTGGTCACCAGTGCCCCAACAAAGTCATGCCGCTAAGCGACTCCGTCGTGTTCCGTCATTTTGTTTTTCCTTACGTTTCCTTACGAGCAGGCTGGTCTAGTACGATGACACCGATTTGCAACTCTGTCTAACTTCCTTCTCATCCGAGTAAATAGGCTATTACTGAGTCAGCGATCTATATCTTGGGTCCCATCGTTACTTTCCATCATTCATGAAGGTCAATCGCTGATCAGTCATCAATAAAAAAATAGGACTTAGTAGGCGCTCGTGGCGCTGTACGTTCTTGCCGATTACCAAGGTTAAGCAGCGTTCGGCCTGAGATGGGTGAGCGTTTGTGATATTTTCATATTCAAGCGTCTCCGTGGTTCGAAAGGCACGTTAGCCGTTGGTCCCAGCTACCACTTATTGTGGTAGTCGTTAAGCTAAGTTGGAAGCCTGAAAGGCGGCTTGATAAGTTCCAACAGCAGGTGGCCACAAAGCTGCCTCCACCAATCCGCACTGGATCCGCGTGGTGGAGTATGACCTAATCTCTCTCACCTCGATTTGTAAGAGAAGACCTTTGTCCAGCAGTGGGCAGTATAGGCTGATATTATTATAGAAAGGGAAAAGTGAGTGTACACAGTACACCTCGCCAAACCCGTTTGGCAAATATGTGAGGGTGACAGTGTTTCATAAATATCCCAATTATCTTTAAGGTTTTAATTTTGATTTTCAACATCTCTTAAAAGGTAATAAAAAAAGTTATTAATCTGGTATTTACTTTAGATCCGAGTTTAATGCGTAGGCACTTATCATGGATATCGTAATAATAAGACGTAAGAAGTGGTATAGCCGCGTGGACTTGTCGCCATACATGTGAGAAAATAAATATAAAATGATTCCGGACTGCGTGGGCTCATGTATGTGATACAGGGGCTAAAGTTGGTATGAAAGCCTTCCAAAACTTGTACCAGTACTTATAAGGAAAAACAATTTATCATAAAATGTTTTTACAGCAATAATGTGAGTGAATGTGAGTCTGTATCTATTTTTTTATATTGTGCATGTATAGCAAAGCGGCGACCGCTCTATTTCTCTTCTAGAGTTAGTATTACTATTTCTGTGTCACTTACCTATTTAACAAATATGTTTAATAGAAATAATATTTGCACACATAAAAAATACTAATTCATCACCTTTAGATTGTTTTCCTCTGAATTTCCTATCTCTATCTATATCTGTAACTATTTTTGGTTCACGTAAACAAAAGCAATCAACAATCCCAAGAATTCGATCTTCTTCGAAATTCCCTCAACAATGGGAGCCGTACCTTCGTCAAACTAAGGACGCCGCAATAACGCCGACAACGGAATTTAAGTTGACACCCGGTCCCGCTGAAATTGTCACTTGAACTAAAATATCCGGCATTACAGCTGACACTAGAGTGCGAACTAAAAAAAATATGTCTTAACATCATGAATATAGTTTACTAGCTTCTGCCAGCGACTTCGTCCGCGTTGACTTTAGAGAGGAACTTAAAATTTTTCTGGGATAAGAAGTATCCTATATATTAATCCAGGCAAAAAATTATTTGTGTGCCAAAGTGCATTCAAATCCCATCAGGTGTTTTTGCATGATTGAGTAACAAACATCCAAACTTTCACTTTCATAATATTAGTACGATATAATATTAGTCGGATGGTAGAAAATACACATATGAATCAATAATAATGGAAAGTGGATTTACCACTTGCAATAATAGTTATGTACGTATATCCCTAGAGATATAATTACTATAGTGTCTCTGCGGCGTTAATTAATCTCAGTTACGATTGATCTCAATAGCTGTAGCTGTCAGAACTCTGCACTGTCTCCCAAGCTCGTAACGGATCTGGCATGATGATACAGATATAATGTTCTTTGTGTAAAACTATTTCTTATATAAATATATTTCCTTATCAATCAAGAGTCTCCGTAACCGGCGAGCGTGTATGAGCCGATTTATGAGACTGGAGGAAGCCAGAGAGGTATGTAAGGAAAGAACCTGTTGGAACTCTGTACTCTCTGCCTACCCCGCAAGGGATCTGGCGTGATGATATAGATAGATAGATATATTTCCACGACTTCGCACCCGATCAACAACAACGCCACCTACCGGGTCTATTTTACTTCGGGAACAACATTGGTTCTAGATAATGGTGAATGTTGTTTTTTAAACATTAAGATTTATTCCTGTGTCGTGGTTGCGTTTACAAACATGAAAATTCACATACACAAATACCCAGACCGAAACAAATAATTGTGGGTCACACAAAGATTTGTCCCGTGCGGGAATCGAACCCATGACTATTAGACACAGTGGGCGGAGGGGCTCAATCTCTTAACCACTGCGCTAAATCGTTCGTCGAAAATGATTAAAATTGGTTCAATAGTCTCATAGTTTATCCATTACGAACAAACTAACCTTTCCGCTATATAATACTAGTATTGATGTAGAAACTACTTCCTAATAGTTTCATAATTACTTAGTCATTATAATTACAACAAAATATTATATTCGGTAGTTAAAATTTAGACAGTACCAAATCGAGGTATTTTATAACATAGTACATCCACAATGCGGTTCTCGTAACATTTCACACAAGATAAATTTTGGCATTAGCAGGGGCGGCTCTGCGGTTATCCAATTGTGACCAACTGGCTGTTTAGTAAACTAACTAAAATGAAGCTAGGCATGTAGCCAACACACGTGTGCAGTTTCCAGCCAAGCTTGTAGAATAATTCCCCCTTTATTTGTGATTATTCGAGATTATGGTTTTTGAAAGGGAAGAAACCAGAACGAATGTAAGGATTGTGGTTGGTAACGATGTGCTGGAGCAAGTAGATGAGTTTGTATATCTTGGATGCGCCTTCAGTAAGGATGGGAAATACACCGCTGACATAGAGAGAAGAGTGAGTGCAGGGAACAGAGTGAATGGTGCGATGGGAAAGCTACTCGGGAGCCGGCACTTAAGCCATAAGGCGCAGCTGGCCATACATAACGGAGTTCTTGTCCCAACGATGTTATATGGTAGCGAGAGCTGGGTATGTAAGAAGGAGAATGAAATTAGGATAAATGCGGTAGAAATGCGAGCTCCGCGGAAGATGTGCGGAGTGAAGCTGACCGACCGCTTTAGCAACAGCATAGTAAGACAGCGAGTAGGTATGAAAGATAGTATCGGTGTAAAGATGAGAAAGGGCATGCTCCGTTGGTTCGGGCATATAGAAAGAATGCCAGAGGAAAGAATGACAAAATAGATATACAATGTGAAAGTGGAAGGATGCAGGTACCGGGGAAGAGCTAGACTATCTTACCACGACGAAATAAACCGAGTCTTATCGGAAAAGTCAAGAGTCTCCGTAACCGGCGAGCGTGTATGAGACGAACTATGAGAGTCGAGGAAGCCAGAGAAGTATGTAAGGAAAGAACCTGTTGGAACTCTGTACTCTCTGCCTACCCAGCAAGGGATATGGCGTGAGGTTATAGATAGATAGATAGATAGATAGATAGATATTCGAGAACACTGTATTTGGTTTATTAATTTTAACTGTGTGAAGTACAATAGGTCCCATTTGTTATCGTGCGGCTTGCAAAAGGCGATTAAACGAAGAATTGGGTTAAATATGTAGTGTGAACTTGTGTCCGATCGAATTTACGGTTTCGGTTTCGGCAAACGGTGCTAAATTGGACATTCAGTATAATTTCGGTTTCGGCAGAAAATTTGCCGAAATTTTACATTTTAAGGAACAAAACAACCCTAATTCGGTTTTGGTTTTGTTTTCGATTGTAAATACTACTTTCCGTCGGAGACTAGTTTTAACGATCAATCTATCGAAATAAATTTATACACGCTAGGACAGTTTATGCATATGTATGCATAAACAATTGGACTCAGGTGTATATGTATGCCACGCGCATCCAACGACTTCCTGCGATCTTTACAAAATATGTATGTATATATTTAATTCGTGCGATCTTTACAAAGTATATATTTTGTAAAGATTGCAGAAATTCGTGCGGTACAGGTGGCATCGGAGCGGTTGCGCTGGAGAGCGATTGGGGAGGCCTATGTGTGAGTGTGTGAATGATCTTCGCTGTTGGCCGCGGGGCTTTTACAGCTTCACCGGTCAAGTGGGAGGCTTATGTTCAGAAGTGGACAAGTTTAGGCTGAGATGATGATGATATATTTTGTATTACGTAGCGTTAATTATTGGATAAAAGCCTTAGTAACAGCATATGTTGTTTTTAAAGCGATTTTAATTCTGTATTAGTCTGATAAAAATGTTTAAGTAACTTAGCGAGACTAGACACGACTAACAAATATACTAAATTTACTTTGATAATCCAACTAAGGGGTTACCCCTTGGTTGGATTTTCAAAGTATGTTTATGTTAACCGTGTATATCAAATAATCGGTAACAACAGCTAAGGATTAATTATGTGATTTTCGTATATAATATTTACGATGATTTTTTTAGTAAGAGACCCTTTATTTTTTCATAAAATCTATTCTTTCATCTGCATCATCACGCCAGATTCCTCGCGGGGTAGGGAGAAAGTACAAAGTTATAACAAGTTATTCACTGACCACTCTGGCCTCCTTCACACTCATAGTACCGTCTCATACATGCTCGCCGGTTACGGAAACTTTCGACTCTTGGATATTCTTCTAATAACAAATAACGAGAAAGTTGAAACAATAAAGCCAGTATTATTAACAATCTGAGAATCGGAATATTACATTTACTGTTTATTTGAACTCGATCATTTTAAGTGGCACTTATACGAGTAGGAAGGTAATAATATAAAACAAGACACAATACAAGATTGAACAATATTAAATAACGAAATGTTTCATTGAACGTTAAAAATAGTGAAGAGGAATTACTTATAGCATTATTGCGATACCGGTCAGAAAACGGTTTAGTCTAGTCATTAAGAGAATTAAGCCGTTCCCACAGGATCGAGCAATCGCATGTTCGAGACAAACCATTGTGTAAACCACAAATATTTCATTCAGCTTAGGTATTTGTGTATATGAATTTCAAATTAGTAAACGCACCTACTTTGCATGCATAATTTCTAGTGTAGGGCAACGTTACAAAAGAGACTTAAAATAAATACCTTTGTTATTAAATTATAGAAGGTGTAATCTTAGTAGTCTTCGAGCAAAAGCCCAGGTATTGTATACAATGGCTTCTGTTCTGTGTTAATAAAATGGATAAAAATAACACTTCAATAAGTAACACCTACCTACTAATCTGTCTGAATATTGTAGCTAGGGAAAAATTCAGGATCACCGAAGGTATCTAACAACCAGCTGACGCGCCAGCTGCGCTTGGTATAGGTGGAAAGTTGGTTTTTAATGGGCTTAATACAGTATTGTTATGGAGACTTTTTTTCATGTTTCTAGTACCAGTGAACGGTAGGCATTGGATACAACTTTTGGAGTTGAAGTTTTCTCTCCAGGACGACTATAATTACTTCTTGTAAATCAAATCAAAAGACTACGAGCACATACAGCCATAAGATGCACTTGACTTCCCCCCCTATCTGCCGCTACGGCCGCCCGTGGTATATTCTCACGGATCCTTCTGATGCTTTTACTTCCCTTTTTTTGAATTCAGATACCGCACACAGAATCAGACATCGGCCTCGCCAGCGATGTCGAAGGATCCCTTGCACGCCGGCCAATGCGGAGCACCACGGCAAGACGCCTAGCATACGCCCACCCCCATAACGACTGCCCAAGCCAAGGCCGTTCCTTCTTGAGGCGCCCTTTAACTAGTTGCCCCCTTGCCCTTCTGACTCGAGCGTAGTAGTGGCACGCTCGCCCTCTTGTCCGGTGAACCTGTAAAAGCCCCGTGGCCAAAAGCGTAGATCACTCACACACACGAAAAAAAAGCTCTTAAGTAATCCGCATATTGCAACTGTAATACACTACACTACGTGGCCTACACTGCGTGGCCTAACTCGACACTCTAATACTCCGACTCATAGTAGAGAGTGCAAACCAACAGAAAACGACATGGTGTAGTTATTATTACCGGAGGGGATGCCTGCAGAGTGCCCTGCAATTGGGTCACCGTTCAAATACAAGCCGCATTCCGAAATAAGACCGTCTTAAAATTGAGAAAAATACCTACAAGTGGGACTATGAAAGAATTTCGAAATATTGCTTTTAATCTTTTGAACAGTACTGCCGATGGAATAGAAAATAGCGGACATTTTTATGATAGTAAAAGGTGACTTATCATACCTACTATGATAAGACCATCTCTTCATCTTTGTAAGTGACAAGAGTGATTGATGATAATAAAGTAGATAAAAAGAATCTTTAACAATATATACGGTTTATCTTTGAACATAATAATGTGAGCTGAACATTTATGTCAGATACATCATTTACTAAAAAAGATAAACCTGTGATAGTGGAGACTTCGTGCCGAATTAGTAGTTTACTACAAAAATAAATTTATCCGGCCATGTTTTTTGCATTTTTATTGCAGGGTTTACAACAATGTGACCAAGAGAGCCAAAATACTTGTGTTAACTTTACTCTTACGAGTATCCTCAACTTAACTAATCCAGTCCTTCTGTTTCTGTCCTGTAATCCTAGTCTGTTTATTGTTTTAGTATCCTTCCATCCAAACTTCGTTTAAGGGACGATCGTTTAATAATTGAATAGTCACCGCTAGAATATCTCAGGGATATAAATCTGGGTAGTGGAGACCCGATGTCTGATAGACCTATTTCACATAAATCTGTAGTTTAACCAGACCTTACAATGTTTCAAGTTTTGATATTGTTGTACATCCTACAGAGCACATGTATATGAAATTGGGTTTCATGTTTCCCTATATACAGTGGTTTCATTCTGTATTGAACCGTAAATTTATAAAAACGTAGGTCTTTATTCCGTGATACTTGCTTGATATTATGGTGGTTCTGGTGGTTACTCAACTAAATGGACCCTGAGCGACGTGACCATTATCAAGGCTTATAGATTTCGTGGTATCGTTAAATCAGCCGATCAGCATTATTGACGCTTATAAATTACATAAATTAATTAGCACTAACCTCAGAAATCATAATAACAAAACACTAGAAGTGAAATAGCACACGATTTTGTTCAAAACTATTGTCTCCGCTTTTCCATACATGCACAAATAGAAAAAATAGACACAGACTGGCATACACTCACATTATTACTGAACAAATATTTTCCTATATTACCTAAGAAGCACAGTTACAATTTTTAGGAGACATTCCACAGTTGGGTATGCTGCAAGTTACCAAGCTTTGCCACTGTATCACACACATTTGTCCATTTTGTGACAATTTTCTTACATGCGTAGCGACAAGTTCACGCAGCAATATCACTTCTAGTGTCTTATTATAAAGATTTCTATAGCATTAACGCAGATATCTACAGTTGTTAAAAGTTATGCTCATCAAGCCGTGTAAATATCCTAAAATACTATAATATTCTGAAGTAGAGGTACTTACGGGTCGCCAGTTATTTATTATTAATTCAGTTTTAAAATCTCATGCCGACAAATCGTTCGATTTAGATAAGTTTCAGAAGCTAAGAAGAAAGAATCGTATTACGTCAGTAGAAAAATTTTCTTCTTCTTTTTTTGGCCCTTATGTCTATAATAAAATAAGTAAATACATCACTATATATACACAGACTTTATTAAAATGCAAACAATCTCTCAAACAGTTTTTAATGAATCTAAATTACGAGGATTCTGAAGAATTACTAATAATAGACAAATAATTGGCTGATCCCATCCTTTATTTTTACTTTAGTTTCATATTAAATAATCGCGAAGTATACATGCGAAGGGTTTTATTACTTTTTTTAAGCGTTCGGTTATCACTTGTACCGTAACCTAAGTCTATCATAATAAAAACAGTTACTGGGGACCTAGCATGGACTTTATGACGTTACCGTAAAGTTGTCGAGAACGCGTGCTAGCACGTTTATCCTTATTCTAGTTAATTTAAGTGTGAAAAGGAAGGCGCATCAATTCGTTCACCTTGTGCTGAGGTCGCTTCGTTCGTGTTTGGACCCTTGGGCGTAGTATCAATGCGTCGGGTGCTCGATACTATTTTATGTAATTACAATTACCCGCAATTGTTTGTAATAATTGTATTGAATATAATGTTTAATTCTATTCTTTTTTATGTTTTGTTCAACATCTGTATAAGAAGGGAGCGTACAGCAGCTGTAACACAGGTCTGTGACTAGCACGGCTGCTATAGTTATTATATTTTAGCGTATTTTTATGGATGTTCATAAGATAATGTGTCTAATATAAATGGAAATATTATATTATTACTGCAATATAAATATGTTATATTTTCTACTTGTAAAATGTCATATGTTAAATTGTTGTTGAATAAATTATTATTGTTATTAGGTGCTTATGACACGATTAAATTAGTTATTCCTAACGGCAAGCAACGTTTTTTATATTAAACTTAGATGACTTACGGCCATTTTCAATACTTAACTGAAGGATAGATTGCCTACTATGGATATAATTTTGACATATTTTGTATGGAAAATCTGTCAAAATTATATCCTTGAGTTGAATATTGAAACAGGCCATTAAAACGTACAGATTGACGTATGTGTGACAGTATCGAGTTGACATGCCATCATTTTAACGCTAACCCTTCAGTTCAGCTGTCTATGCTAAGCCTTCAGTTATATATCCTCTAAACCCGTTTTGCTTTTATGGTTTTCAAAAAAAAAAACTACGGAAAAAGTAGATGATACCGGCACAGCTCCCCCGTTCCGTAAAATTATTTTGATTTTGTTAAAATACTGTAACATTCCATACGAACCATGAGAGTGGAGGAAGTCAGAGAGATACGTTAAGAAAGAACCTATTGTAACTCTGTACTCTTTGCCTACTCCGCAAGGGATCCGGCATAATGGTATAGATACATAGATAGAACGTTTCGGGCATTCTTATGCTGGAAGAAATTTTTATAATAATATTAGTCCTGTTAAGAAACTGACTCACCGTTGGGCACGGGCCTTCACTCAAACTGAGAGCATTTAGGCCATAGTTCACCACGGTGGCCCAGTGCGGGTTGGCGAACTTCACACACCTTCCAGAAACTCTTAGGTATGCAGGGTTCCTCACGATGTTCTTCCTTCACCGTTAAAGCAAGTGATAGTTATTTTTAACACGCACATGCCGTCAAAAAGACAAAGGTGCGTGTCTGGGTTTGAGACCGAGCTCTCTGACTTTACAGTCCAACGGTCTAACCACTAGGCAATCACTGCACTATTAATAATATATTTATTTCATCAAATTTAACTTAAAATAAAAAATATGGTTACGTGAGACCAAAATACGGTTATTATGTAGCTATGTTGCGGAACATTATCGTACCTTATATTAGAAAGAAAGGAAAAATCGAGTTTCATTATTCTCTCTAAGGGTGCCTTAAAGTGTTATACGCAGAAAAATTGGATGTCGATAGCTCTTGGGAAATAAAAAGATTTCATCTTATACATATGTATAACTCTGTGGAGAACGACTTGCCGGGATTTTGAAGAGGTACGATAATCTCATCCATTATTTACTGTGCTGATGGTAGTATTTTTTTTTAATTCAAAGACAGTCAAACGTTTAATATTAGGATATATTAAAACATACATCCGATGTTGTCCGATGCCACCTGCATCCAACGACTTCCTGCGATTTTCACCAGATCGTCGGTCCATCTGGCAGGCGGTCGTCCCACGCTGCGCTTGCCAATACGTGGTCTCCACTCTAGAATATTTCTGCCCCAACGCCCGTCCGATCTTCGCGCTATGTGGCCCGCCCATTGCCACTTATTATTATTTTCGTTACTGGGGACTATGTCGGTGGCCTTGGTTCTTCGTGGCCTTGGTTCTTCTACGAATCTCCTAATTTCTAATACGAAACGAGAGAGAAACGCCGAGCATAGCTCTTTCCATAGCTCGCTGAGCAACTCGGAGCTTTTTTATGAGATCTATTGTAAGAGACCACGTCTCTGATCCGTATATTATCACTGGTAATACACATTGATTGATAACTTTAGTCTTGAGGCACTGAGGTATTTTGGATGAGAAGATGTTGCGCAGTTTTCCAAACGCTGCCCAGCCGAGTTGGATTCGTCGATTGACCTCTCTCTCAAAGTTGGACCTACCTAACCGGACTACCTGTCCCAGGTAAATGTATTCGTCGACAGCTTCAAGAGTAGAGTTCCCAACGATGAGTGCGGTGGGTACGATATGAACGTTAAACAATATTTTCGTTTTGTCCATGTTCATTTTAAGACCCACTTATTGAGATACTCTGTTGAGGTCACCGAGCATTCGTCAAATTCAAATTCAAATTCATTTATTATTGTGTATCATAGGTTACATAGGTCGGTATAAGTGTTACATTAGTTCTCTATGATCAGCCTATACGGCGTACAATATTGCATATATTTCTGAGTGATCTAAAAAACATACCAAAAAATATATATTGTATTCTATTTTATACATCAATGTCATCATCAGAAAAATAATATTATTATAAAATGTCAAATAAATTATTAATATACCTATGCAAAAAAATTACAATATTTGATCTTTAATATAGCATAATAAAATATAATCAATAAAACAAAAAAAAGTCAGAGCATAACAAAATAAACAAACGAAACATGCAAAAAGTGTTATAAAATAAATTGAACAATTTCAGAGTCAACTAACTGCATTTATAATATGTCCTTCATATACTGAGTTCTTAGATTTACGCGAATATTACACATGAAATAAAACTATTTTTTCGGATTTTATCGCGGTTTATTTTGATTTTTAAGTTCCCGACGTTTCGAGTGCTTTACAGCACCCATGGTCACGGGAAGGACTGAGGTGTTAGACGTCCAAAAGGCATAGTTGTTCCGGGGTACCCTCAAACTTCTTAATTATTTTTGTTTTTGTTGTTGGTCCGATCTACGCAGAATGAGCTCACGGTGTCTTGAGGTCTTGCGGTGTTATGCTTGGTTTTAGATTTGATTATATTAATTACTGAATCCCAAGACGATGGAAGCACCCAGCCATCTTCTCTATTGAAATTAGGATGTTTTTTAATTTCAATAGCCTCGCGAACCATCCTTGGTAGGAATCGGTGTTCTTTCACGAGGATTTGTGGTCTATCAAATCTGATGTTATGGCGGGTGCGGTCAAGGATATGTTCACAGACTGCAGACTTCTTTGAGCGACGGTGTTTTAGGTCAGCTATGTGTTCTTTAACTCGAGTTTTTACTGGTTTTTTTGTTTGTCCTATGTAAGAGAGACCACATTCACAATCAAGCTTGTATACTCCTGCATCTTGAAGAGGGATGTGACACTTGACAGATGGTAAAAACTGACTGATCTTCTTTGGCGGCTTATAAAATGTTTTAATTGAAGCACGCTTCAAGATGTAGCCAATCTTGTCTGTGACTCCTCTAATGTAAGGTAGTACAGCAGGGAGACGCTCGACTGTGGCTGGTTTCACTCGGTCACTGTGACGTTGGCGTGGGACTCGAAGCTTATTGTCGTGCAGGACTTGCTTGACATGTTGAAGCTCGGCAGCCAGATGTTTCTTGTCACAGATCCCTTGTGGTCTCTGAAACAAAGATTTACCCACAGTAGCTAACTGTGATGGATGGTGGTGAGATTCACCGTTTAAGTACCTATCAGTATGGGTCTTTTTTCTATAAACCGTATGGCTTAAGGTGTTGTTGGGGTTACGGATTACTGAGACATCTAGGAAAGCTAGGGAATTGTTTGCCTCCAACTCCATTGTAAACTGAATTTTAGGGTTATTGGAGTTAAGATGATTAAGGAATACATTGATTTTGTCAGATGTTAATATTGTGAAAGTATCATCTACGTACCGCTTGTAGAAACTTGGCTTTACAGGTGAGGTACGAAGGGCTGTCTCCTCAAAGTCTTCCATGAATATATCGGCAACAATGGGAGATACAGGGGAGCCCATCGCCACGCCATCTACTTGCTTGTAGAACTGCTCCTTTCACAGTAGGTAGCCAGATGTAAGGCAGTGTCTCAATAGTTCTGATTATTCCGCTGGCATGTTGTTATCTGCTAGTTTCCTTTCTACAATTTTGACACAGTCTTGTACAGGTAAGCATGTGAATAGTGACTGGACATCGAAACTGACCATAGTTTCATTGTCAGTGAGATGTAGATTTTTGATCTCACTAACAAAATGGTATGAATCTTTAACATGTGCTCTTGTGTGTCCTCTGAGTGGTGAGAGCACTTTCGCTACGAACTAAAGACCCATACTGATAGGTACTTAAACGGTGAATCTCACCACCATCCATCACAGTTAGCTACTGTGGGTAAATCTTTGTTTCAGAGACCACAAGGGATCTGTGACAAGAAACATCTGGCTGCCGAGCTTCAACATGTCAAGCAAGTCCTGCACGACAATAAGCTTCGAGTCCCACGCCAACGTCACAGTGACCGAGTGAAACCTGCCACAGTCAAGCGTCTCCCTGCTGTACTACCTTACATAAGAGGAGTCACAGAAAAGATTGGCTACATCTTGAAGCGTGCTTCAATTAAAACATTTTATAAGCCGCCAAAGAAGATCAGTCAGTTTTTACCATCTCTCAAGTGTCACATCCCTCTTCAAGATGCAGGAGTATACAAGCTTGATTGTGATTGTGGTCACTCTTACATAGGACAAACAAAAAGACCAGTAAAAACTCGAGTTAAAGAACACATAGCTGACCTAAAACACCGTCGCTCAATGAAGTCTGCAGTCTGTGAACATGTCCTTGACCGCACCCGCCATAACATCAGATTTGATAGACCACAAATCCTCGTGAAAGAACACCGATTCCTACCAAGGATGGTTCGCGAGGCTATTGAAATTAAAAAACATCCTAATTTCAATAGAGAAGATGGCTGGGTGCTTCCACCGTCTTGGGATTCAGTAATTAATATAATCAAATCTAAAACCAAGCATAACACCGCAAGACCTCAAGACACCGTGAGCTCATTCTGCGTAGATCGGACCAACAACAAAAACAAAAATAATGAAGAAGTTTGAGGGTACCCCGGAACAACTATGCCTTTTGGACGTCGAACACCTCAGTCCTTCCCGTGACCATGGGCTGCAAAGCACTCGAAACGTCGGGAACTTAAAAATCAAAATAAACCGCGATAAAGTCCGAAAAAATAGTTTTATTTCATGTCCTTCATATATTCTTCTACGAAGTAATAGCACTTTTCTAGTAGAAAGTCATGGAACTTCCTCTTGAACACTGGCAAATCATTTTCTTTCCGTAATTGTGCGGGTATCTTATTATATATTTTAAGGCCCATGCTAAAAATACTTTTATGTAACAGAGCAGTTTTAGAGGGTAAAATACATATCTTATCTTTATTTCGTTCCCTAATGCAGCGGTCAAACAAATACATATTATTTTTAATAAACAATGCAGTCTCATAGATGTATATGCAAGGCAGTGTTAGTAGCTTTGACTTAGTAAAATATGGCTTACAAGAATCTGTTTGTCTGAGATGATAAATAGCTCTAACACATCTTTTCTGGGCTCTAAATACAAGTTCCACATTTATGGAGTTGCCCCAGAATATTACGCATATTTTAAGGTCAACGATACGTATCCGTGGTATGCAGTCAGTATTGTTGAAGTATCTACTATGTTTATAAGGTTGTACAGAGCAAAAGAATATTTATTCAGTTTCTGGCATATGGATTCAATATGTTCTTTCCATGTCATTTTGTTGTCTATTTGCAGACCTAGAAATTTCATACATTCTATTTCTTCAACCTTTTCGTCACAGTAATGTATATTTAATTCACCTAACTTATTTATCCTTTGTCTAAAATTGAGTAATTTGGTCTTGTCAATGTTAATTTTTAAATTATTACCTATTAGCCATTCTATAATCGATTGAAGTGTATCATTTATTGAACTTTCGTAATTGTTATAATTGTTGTTAATGAAAAGTACAGTGCTGTCGTCCGCGAAAAGAGTCATCAGGTAATTTGTAACCTGAGGTAGATCATTGATGTATACTAGAAACAGCAGAGGTCCCAGGACGCTGCCTTGTGGTACACCATATTCCACGCATCTTAGGTTTGATAGGTATGTTAGTTCAGTTTTAGTTTTGAAATAGATATTTTCTATTTGTGTCATTTGTTGTCTACCATTTAGGTATGATTTAATTAATTCATGTACATTACCCTATATGCCGTATGAATATAGCTTATCTAACAGGATTTGATGACTAACATGGTCAAATGCTTTTTTCATGTCCATAAAAAGTGCAAGCGCTGGGCACTTTTTATCCATATTTGTTACGACCTTAAATAGAAAGTTATATACGGATAATTAATTGACTTACTTTTTCTGAATCCCATTGGTTCTTTCGCCAACAGCTCTTTTTTTTCTAGATAGTCATATAGATTATTATAGATGACTTTTTCAAAGATCTAAGAAATTATCGGAATAAGTGCTATTGGCCTGTAATTGTTAATATTTTCTTTACTGCCTTTCTTATGCAATGGTTTTATTACTGATATTTTTAACTTATTGGGGAATTCACTGTTTTGTATACATAAGTTTATTATGTAACATAAAATAGGTGCAATTATATGACTTACTTTCTTAATGATCGTAGTATCTAATCCATCATAACCAACGCTGCGTGTTGCTTTTAGAGATGAAATAACTTTAAGGATATCTTGATTTGTAGTAGGATACATGAACATAGAGCTGCACCGATATTGTGGAATTTTACATTTACCTGTACAGTATGTCGGTGTGACTTGTTCTATGAATGCATTGTTAAACTGCGTTGCTATCTCTTTAGGGTCATATATTTTTTCACCATTAATTCTTATTTTATTAATATGTTCTTTTGACATATTGTATTTTTGTCGCTTTATTACCTTCCAGGTTGCTTTTGATTTATTATGAGACATTCTGATTGCATAGTTATTTTGGATTTTTTGCTTTGTTTTTATAATAACTTTAACTTAGTTCAATAGAACAAAGTTTAGTTTCTTGCGTTTGATTCATTCTGTACTTCCATAAAAGATTCCTTTTACGTTTGCTGCAAATTTTAATACCCCGGGATATCCATTTAGGACGGCTAATAGTCGGAATTTTTAATTTTACTATAAGAAAACATAAGTCATAAAATAATTTGAAGATGTCATGAAATTCATTAAAAGCATTATTTGCCTTGTCACAAGCTAATATGTTATTAAAAGTTAATTGTCCGAGAGCCTCGATAAATTTATCTATATTGTCTTTAGAAAAGTCACGTCTATACACATACCAGTAATCAAGATTGTATTTCTTTTTCACTGGGTACTTCATCAACGCAACGCTGTTATATGGTAGCGAGAGCTGGGTATGTAAGAAGGAGAATGAAAGTAGGATAAATGCGGTGGAAATTCGAGCTCTGCGGAAGATGTGCGGAGTGAAGCTGACCGACCGCATTAGCAACAGCATAGTAAGACAGCGAGTAGGTATGAAAGATAGTATCGGTGTAAAGATGAGAAAGGGCATGCTCCGCTGGTTCGGGCATATAGAAAGAATGCCAGAGGAAAGAATGACAAAACAGATATACAATGTGAAAGTGGAAGGATGCAGGTACCGGGGAAGACCTAGACTATCTTACCACGACCAAATAAACCGAGTCTTATCTGATGGAAAAGTCAAGAGTCTCCGTAACCGGCGAGCGTGTATGAGACGAACTATGAGAGTCGAGGAAGCCAGAGAGGTATGTAAGGAAAGAACCTGTTGGAACTCTGTACTCTCTGCCTACTCCGCAAGGGATCTGGCGTGAGGTTATAGATAGATAGATAGATACTTCATCAACTGAGCAGTTTGGTCGGATAAGGCCAGATCCAATATTTCAGCTTTACAGCCACGTATATTATTATATATAATGTTGTCAATACATGTTTTATTTATTAATCTGGTTGGTTTCCTGATGGCTATTTTCATATTATTACTTAGAAAAATTTCCTCAAATTGATATGCTTTGATTTTTTTGTGAGATCGATATTAAAGTCACCACACACAATAAGTTTATTTTTATTATTCATGATTAGTATTTCATTTAAGCAATCAAAAAATAATTGCATTAAATGTGATCTATTGTCCGGGGCTCTATAGATATTAATGACTATTATGTTATAATCAATTAATTCAACAGCAGAGCAGCATTCAAATGACTTTGGGATAGACATGTTTATACTTTTCGTTAAACATTTAGCTTTTTGCGTATTTCTTACAAGTATACATGATCCACCACTACGATTATATCTGCAGGCGCAAGATACAATTTAGTAGTACCGTAAAAAAATGTTGTCCGTGACATTTTGTGTCATATTATGCTCTGATATACAAATGACATCAATTAATTCACCTTTATCTTTTAGTTCATCAATGCATACTGATAATAAATCCGATTTCCCAGTAAGGCCATTAATGTTTTGGTGAAGAATAAATATATAATTACTCACGAAAAAAATTTTCATTATGGATGTCAATGTCAGAGGATTTTATGTCATTAGAGGAGTCAATATTAAGATAAGAGCAGTGTTCTAAGTAAGTCTGTGTACACTTGTCTACTAAATTAAGACTTTCGTGTTTTTAGAATTGATTAATGTACTTTGTATATTTATTTTTGTAATCTAAATGTAATAGCTCCCTGAGCAGCATTCTGCAAGTGTACAAGGTAAACTTTCTCTTATTCGGTAAATATCTGCTAAAGTTCATATCAACGTAAGTGGCATTTGTATGGGTACTACATGCGAATTTCAGTTCATAGTTAAGTTTACACTCATTTAGATTTTTGTTATACGGCACCTCTGATACAATTATATTGGTAGTTTTTGAGAGGTTGAGCCAGTTTATTAAGGACGTCTGAAGTTCGCATGAATTACAATCATTTATACCACCTAAAACAATAACATAGTCATTAAATGTCAGTGATAACATCTCATCTTTTATAAAATTTAAAATGTCATGCAATCTAGCTTGAGGTTTCCATATGCAGAAAACGTGATATTTATTGCCTACTAGGTGCTGTAAGGTTCTTTGTAGGCCTTGACCTCGTTGATCCGCCAAAATTAAAATTTTTCCTAAAGTAGGCTGGATTTTTATCCCGATTTGGCGGCTTATTATGTTATTATTATATTTTGAAGTATGTTTATTTGCAATAACTTTATTTGAATTAGGTGAAACATGAACATCGTTAGAACCCATCTCGTTCCGATAATCTTCATTTAGTGATTCCATCTGCGTTGTATTTTGGGAGTTCTGTATTATTTCTTGTCGATGTACTACTTTGATTTTCTCTTTGTTTTTATTGCTAATCGATACTAAGGTGTTTTCATGTTTTAAGGGAGTGTCTACTTTTTGCGATCTCTTTTTACGCCCTGATTTTGGTGTCATATTTTTTTTGTCCGTAGACATGGTAATATTTTTATAAGTACTAGCCAGTTGTATATATTTTTGAAGATCTTGTTTTAAACGCATGTTCTCTGAATTTAAATTCTTTATTTTCTGATGTGCGCTCATAAGCTCACTATTTAGAGATTTTACTTTCTTGTTCAAATCTTGAATCGTCTGGTTATTGAACGATGTATTTGGAAGACTTAACATTGTGGTGTCAAGTAAGCATGACGTATCAATGGTACTAATATCATTCATTGAACTTGTTATCTGTCTGCGATATGTAATGTTGTCCGAATCCATTTTTGCAACTTTTACTATTTAAACTTACTATTAAAAGCACTGTTAAAATTGTGCGTACAAAAAGAGAATCATGTGGTTGGGATTGATCCGATAGTCTTAAATCGACAGACAGGCGTCCGATAGCTGCGTTAATCCAACTTATTAGCAAGCGCCGAAATTTGTCATCGCTTGTGTTCTGATCACACACTAGTATTGTCCTGATTAGGAATATTATACTGCTTTATCGACACTTTATTTGATTGCTAGATGGCGCTGTCTTAAGGACTGGATTTGAAATATTTTTACTAACTGATCTCACAAATACGTATTTCTTTATACAAAATGTTATATCGCATTGTACTCACTGTTTGTATGTATTCTTGTGTCTCTTCATATCACACGTTGGTATATTTGTTAATAGGTAGCACTTTTTAACACTTTTGTTTACAAACTGAATATATTTATTTTGACTAGCTTACTGCACTGCACAGACGACCGCCTGCCAGATGGACCGACGATCTTGTGAAAATGGCAGGAAGTCGTTGGATGCAGGTGGCATCGGACCGGTTACGCTGAAAAGCGATTGGGGAGGCCTATGTTCAGCAGTGGACAAGTATAGGCTGAGATGATGATGATGATAATGATGAGTATCAGGTACGCTACCCTGCTCGACACCCTAGTGATGGACACAACGTTGTTTATGAGTGACTTGTGGACGCCCTCCCGGTAGTAAAACAAGTTGCCGGATTTTAATGTTATCGTATCCTCGCCCTCTCTTCGGACCACCGACAAACCAACAATACTCCACCGCAACTTGTGTATCTCTTCTTCTAGCTCAACTAGCTTCTCGTCTGTCCTCAACGTGCGTGCGTTGTATGTTACCAGGGTCAATTTTCGTTGTTGGTGGTAGCCGAATCTCTGCCGGAGATTCTAAGCACCCCTTGTCCTATCGATACCATGGCTGCTACCGTTGCCAGGACGAACAGGACCGCCGGGGACTAGGGGCCTGGTTATATACTTTTCTTCCATGATGATTGGGAGGGATGTGCCTGACTCGCCACGCTTGGCAGGCGGGTTGGTGAGCGCAGTTTAATGGTCGTGGAAGTATCTAGGAGAACGCTGCTGCCCATTCCCTAGTCATCCCTTAGTCGCCTTGTACGACACCCAGTGGGATGAGCTGGGTTGGTCCAATTCTAAGCCGGGAACCACACGGTTAAGGTTATAATTTAGTAGCCATTAATACATATGAGGTGATATTGTGTAGTCAACAATATGTTGAGAGGATTTAAAGATAATTATATTTTTATACATGCACTAAGGAACTATCTATATAAGTATTTAGTCTAACAAGATAAGCAATCTAGAGTAAGTAGGCGTACCAGTTGGTACGCCTACTACTTTTCACGGAGTCAATTCGATATAAGTACTTACAAACCTTTGAAATATTTGTTTTAGATTGCAAATTGTCCATTAAATACGGATATTAGCCATTTTTTAATAAAATAGATAAATAATGATGGTATGAGTCAAATGTTTGTCGGCTCTGGGGTAATTTTCGACAGTGTTCTTTCATAGCAAACGGCAACTCTGCAATTGTCATGAAGTGACGTATCACTCGATGACAGCGTTAGTTCCGTTTTTGACAGCGGGTAAAAAGATCCTTGTATGATTAATGGATTATATATGGATAATATTATCCTTATAATATAGACATGACACCAGACTTCTTAAAATAAAAAAAAGATAAAGTGTCCACCAGACTTTTAAAAAAAAAAGATAAAGTTATTTCCTATATATTGACAGAACTTGTTACTCATGAAATAAAACTATTTTACGGATTTTATCGCGGTTTATTTTTTTATTTTTAGTTCCCGACGTTTCGAGTGCTTGCAGCACCCATGGTCACGGGAGGGACTGAGGTGTTAGACGTCCAATAGGCATAGTTGTTCCGGGGTACCCTCAAACTTCTTAATTATTTTTGTTGTTGTTGGTCCGATCTACGCAGAATGAGCTCACGGTGTCTTGAGGTCTTGCAGTGTTATGCTTGGTTTTGGATTTGATTATATTAATTACCGGATCCCAAGACGATGGAAGCACCCAGCCATCTTCTCTATTGAAATTAGGATGTTTTTTAATTTCAATAGCCTCGCGAACCATCCTTGGTAGGAATCGGTGTTCTTTCACGAGGACTGTTCTGAGGTTCTTTCTGTTCTAAGAACTCAATATGAGAACTTGTTACTACTTTTCAAAAACATAATAATCTCTATTAAAAGTTTCTTATTATATTATGTGCGAATTTTTTCATTCCGTCAGTAAGAGGGACTCGTAGTGCTGTGCGACCGCGGTGATCTTAGCGATCACCAAGAGTAAGCAGCTGAGATGGGTGACCGTTTGTGGCATTTTCAAATTAGAGTGTGTCCATGCTGCGGAAGGCACGCTAAGCCGTTGGTCCCGGTTACCATGTAACATGGAAGTGGTTAAGCCAAATTGGCAGCCTTATAGGCGGCTTTATAAGTTCCAACAGCATGGGGCCACAAACCTGCCTTCGCCAATCTACACTGGGTCCGCGTGGTGGAGTATAACCTTATCTCTCTTAACTCGATTAGTGAGAGAAGGCCTTTGTCCAGCTGTTAGGCTGTTATTATTATTATCAGTCCGCAGAATTTGTGCTAAAAAGTTTTTGATGGCTTCATTTATTGGGGTTCCTATTTTCCTTTGTAGATACATTTTTATTGTATTTTGTTTTTATTAATAATTATATTTTAAGAACTCTATTGTAACCAAAATACCTTTGGCTCAAATCTGGCTTTCCGTGAGAAGGGTCAAGTGTGTCAATTTAAAATATGCCACATATCGATTACGGGGCTCATACACCCGTATCATATGCCCCAATAGGTAGATTTACCTATATGGGGATATGATATCATGTAAAAATTCTGACCTCCGTCATGAAAATGTCAGAAAAACTCTTTTATTTTTCAGGTAAAATCTAACATGGTGAAATCAATGACCGACGATTTGTCGCAGTGGTAAAGAGCTTGAGTCGCACCGCCTTCTGGGTCGAAAAGTCGCGGGTTCGATTCCCGCACGGAACAAATCATTGTGTGACCTACATTCATTTGTTTTGGTCTAGGTATTTGTGTATGTGAATTTCCGTGTTTGTAAACGCACCCACGACACAGGAATAAAACCTAGTAAAAAAAAAGAACATACCGACACTTTTAGCTGTTCATTGAATATAAATACAATAAATACGTGCATAATTATATCGAAGTTCTTACTAAGGGTTAAAGAAAACTCCTAAACACTAACGTCTATGATCGAGTATCTTCGAATACAACGACTTTTGTAGTGGTTGTGAACTACTGACTAATTAACTTCAGAGAGCTTAGCACAAAATCTTTGACATTAGCGTGATGCTAGCGAGTAATCGTGCTGACACTTTCATGTTCATTTAGTAAATTTGTAGTGTGACAAGGATAGAATATCAACTCGATAGCGCCTCGCTAACGTCAATCTTTTCGTGCTAAGCTCGCTGGGATGCTTTGTCACGACGATTTCGTGTGTTTCTGCACCTGACGGATCAATTTATATTATGATGGCAATCAGTATTTAACCAAAATTTACAATTCAACTGTGAATAAATACTTTGAACTGTGGCGGCGAAATTAATGTGAAAATTGCAGCTGTTGTACGAGTATAATTAGCCGTATACAAATGACCACCGGGATGAGTAACCGGAGCTTTTATAAAGACACATTTTAAAATAAACTCGCCGTTACGCCTACATTCCCCAAGCGGGGAAGGCGGAGATGAGGTATACTGTATACACCCACTCATCGCCGATGACGTTATGTCCCATGTAATAGGGGGCGAGCGTATTGCCATATACCGGGCACACTTTTGAGTAAAGTGCTCGTTAATTAGTTTTCTATTACCGTTACTTGGCTATTAAAATCAGCGAGTACCTTTGGTTAATTTCAAAAATCAAGACGAAGTTCTAAGTAACATCTCGGTGGTTAATGGAACCAATTTATTGTTTACTCATTTCATTTATTCAATAGACACTTTCAGACAAAAATATCTCATATGTATTGACCTTATCACTTAGAACAACGCTTTAAGTCTAAAGGACTCTTTCACTATCTACGAGTAAAGAGCTAGTTAGTTACTTCTCTATTAGTGTTACTCGGCAAAACTGCCTAGTTTAACCGTCAGATAGGGCTACTCGTGAAATTTGTACATAGACATACTTACAATTTAATTGTCGATTGGTCTACTTCAGACTTTTTGGTGGTGGTGAAACTGCCCCTTATCATAATGTTCCAATCTGTAACTTAAATGAAGCCAAGGCGGGTAGTTAATAAATACGTCAAGGAAATTAAATTATAATTTCATGGCAGAGAGCTTAATGCCGTGTCCCGAGTCGAGCACTATTGACAGTACCAAGCGAAGTGACCCAACCCATACATAGAGTGATCTTAGCTTGGGAGAATCTAATATAAACGGTGTAATATTACTCGTCCTGGAGCTAAAGTACAGGTGATGTATCCAATGCCTACTGTTCACTAGTACTAAAAATATTGAAAACTTCAATATGTAATGTGCATCTTTTTTTCCCTGGGGAAAATCCTGCATAGGGCTTCTGCGAGCTTCGGGGGAAGCTCGCAGGGCGTGTCGGATTCAAACCGAATAATAACCCCAGGATGGCCGACATCAGCACTTTGGAGGGGCTCCGGGATCTCCGTATGGAACGCACTGGTGCTCCTCCTGTGCCACGGTCTAAAGAGCGCGCCATCGTGGGGAGACTTTATAACACGCTCCTCCCGCACCGAAGCGGTGCTCACGGCGAAGTGGGCCACACCACGCCGCCGTCCTCGCCGTCCACGCCTTCACCCCTTGCGTTCGCGACCCCGAAGGCCGTCCTGCTGATGTTGTAGGTGCAGCCGAATATCATAACTAGGGTGAAAATCCCGAACACTGAAGGTATCTACCGGCCAGCCGCCCCTCAAGGTCATTTTGCGCTTGGTATAGGTGTTTTTTAATGTTTTTAAAGCACTAAATAAGTATTGTTAGGGTGATGTTACTTATTGAAGTGTTCTTTTTTTCATTTTTTTAGTACCCGTGAAAGTCCAGCTGTTGAATCACGATCCTTATCCTATAACCAATTAAAATGTATCTCGACGCGTTGCGATAACATCGTCAAATGATCGTTTAAATGGATTTTGTAAGCTGTTGGAACACAAAGTACTGAATCATTGAAGTACCAACTCCAATAGTATACAGAATTCCTTGAGGTACGGCCAAACCAACGCGTTCAGCCGCGGCCGCGATTGCGCCCCGGTGGCGATCAGTATCTCCCTATGAATGCGCGTGCAGACGCGTTGGTGTGAATATTTCGATACAAATATTACTGCAGCAGCTGATCGCCAGCGAGCACCGCTGCCGCGGCTGAACGGGTTGGTTTGGCCATACCTGTACACAGTTCTCGAAGTTATCATAAACACTGCGTTTGGTCATAACAAATAAAAGCCTATGAACATTACTTGGAATACCAATTTTCAACGACTCTTTTAACCTTCGCGGAGTAAAAAAAACTTAAGAAGATACTCTATCCTTCTTTGGAAAGAGTCATGCAGTATATGGAGGCAATATGTAAAGGCTAGCTGGTTCTACAATGGGGCGGCGGTCCAGCGATAAAAGGCATGGCGCCCACCAATCACTTCTGCGACACGGGTCTCCGTGGTAGTTGGTGATAATATAAAATTATTTTTGTTCTATCTATCTACGTCAGCATGCCAGATCCCTAACGGGGCAGACAGAAAGGCATTTTTATTACACACTGTAACTCCTATATTCCTCAAGCGGGGGTGGCAGTTAGTGGTGGTACTGACGTTAGGGCTCATGTAATAGAGGGCGAGCCTATTACATTTTAATTCTTTTAATGCGAGTTGATTACACGTTAATAATAATAACCATATTATGACATTCAGATTTTTTTGTGTCTCTTTTTAATAAAACTAATACGATCTACAATACAAGCTCTAATAGGTACCCTGTTAAGAAAACAACCCTAAGTCTCTCATGAGTTTTAGTTAATACGTCAAGCTAATTGTTTCTATCTAAGCTGCCTCTACCTCGAGATTATACTACAATAGTGTCGATTTTTAATATTGTAATTAGACAGCAGAAAATAAATGATATAATTGAATATCGAATGCTTATAATATATCCTGTTTTTGCTGAATATATTTACAACAATATCTCCACGCAATTCTTTCCTCGTAAAATCTGCGGCAGCAAGTAACACTAATTTTATTACACTTCTGTGGTGCACGCGAAGTTTTAGGTTGATCGCTAACAATTTCCCTTAACGATAATTACGTAATAAAGTGGGTAATATTCTTCATACCTTATTATGCCAGCCCTTTCTTATCTTCCGCTGCCCGAGCGTGTCCGAGTTACCTACGTCTATTAGTATCTACTGGAAGTTCGTAACGTATAGGCTACCATTTGCTGCATTCATGGTTTAGATTGGTGTCGTCATCGCGTATTTTCATTCAAATCATAACAAAACATTGTTATTTAAAACAAAAAAAAAACATAGCCCCGCACTACTATTTATTCCTGTGTCGTGGTATATATCCAGACCAAAACAAATAATCGTAGGTCACACAAAGACTTGTCCCGTGCGGGAATCGAACCCGCGACTATTCGACACAGTGCGCGGAGCGGCTTAAGCTCTTAACCCCCGCGCTAAGTCGTTCGTCAACAATTGTTTACAAACATACACTTACATAAATAGTAATATCAAGATATACCTGTGAAATATCTGGGATATATAGATAACTTGAGATAGTGGTGCAAGATGATTATATCTTTTTTCTTAACTATTTATCTTTGAAACTTATTAAATTTGAATTTAAGGAATAAATTTTAAATCCAGTTAATTTATTTAAAGCTTCTTGTTACAAGCGTTCTTTGTGTATGCTAATAAATTTTATTCTACGTATGTACTAAAACATGTAACAGACCTACTAACTATTAGAAAAAAGTAAGTATTTTGTGGTAGTTTCACAACATTTTTACGCGTTTCGTATGTGTAAAAAGTAGTATATAATTAAATATGGAGGAATGTCTGTCCTAGTACATTTTTAAGTTATAGTAGTACTATATTTCTACCTACTATATATATTCTGTTTACCTGTTCTTTACTGGTATTTTGATAACTCATAAAGAAAATTTTCACACCCATTTTTGGGACTGGGCTGGACATATCTGCCGCATACCACACAGTGGGCCCCACCTCGTGGGAAACGACAGCGCCGCAGGCCTAGAAAGAGGGGACGAGACGAGCTGGACCCATATATATTAATTTTATTTAGTACATATGACAACGGCTGGCATCAGTTTGCACTAAACTGAGATAAGAGGAAGAATATGAAGGTCTTTGCCTTGCAGTGAGATAGTATGGGCTTATAATAATATTTTTTCTAGAAAACCGTATAACGTAGGCAAAAATTTTAAACAAGTATAAAGGCTCGCCCCCTATTGGTTGGATCCCAACATCGTCGGTTAAAAGTAGGTGTACACAGTATACATCTGCCACCCCCGCTTGGCGAATATAAACGTGTTGGGGTTATTTTTTTAAAGACCTTAAGCTATATCCACAAAGCAACTACGAATAGGAGATAACATAAGCTAGCGAGCCTTTTTAATTCATAAAAGCCTTGACGTTATCGTGGTGGGAGTGGCTTACCTCAGTTTGTCATCGCTATTTGCTCCATTCATACGTCCGCTCGAGTTCCCAAAAATAGAAAACACTTCAAACGAAGGTATGTATCTTTAACATACAAATATTAGTTGGATCAACATTCCGGTCACACAAATAATATCACATTTCACTTGTATATTTTCTTAATTTATTAAAAATGACATATACCATAATATAATTGAACTTACAAAGAATATTGACATGAACGAGCCGTTTAGTTTCTACTATTCTCAGCCAGATGGCAAATACAAATGTGGGTTGAGCGTATCGTCCCTCTCGCCATGTAACACCACGCGCAGTGCTACGCTCAAAATGCGCCATCTCCTCTTCGTATCTGATTGTAGCTTCTAACAAAATTGCTTGATAATCAATGGTTCATTTTTCGTATAAAATGTTTCTTATCCTAGTTGTGTGTATCTACAAATACTCCAGTATTTAGTGTATTATTATGAGAAACTAATACATGTTTAGCATTTAAAAAAGCTTATTTGAATCTACCCAATATGAACTGAGAAATAGTATGCAAGCAATCCAGAACATTATTCTTCCGTTCCAACTGAAAGCCTGACTAAATATTAGTCTTATTTGCAAGACACCTTAAAGTTTTAAATAATAGTAGTTTTTAGCTGTAATCTAAAATAGAATGCTTGGTAATAATAAACTACTTTTATATGAGCATATTTAATCAGACTGGCCGCCATCTAGGCTATAAAAAAACATGACGAGCATACCGCTATAAGATTTGTGAAGTATCTTTAGAATATGGAATATTTTTTTTATTATTCCACGTTTTCCTTTCTGTTGTTTTAGTACCATTTAGTTATTAAATGTATCGTATCGGTAGAAATTTGTATTGAATTGTATCTATTGCATACATAGCACTAGTAATGGGCGCGCCACAAAACGCAAAAGATTCTAGAGCCCACGTATTGGCAAGCGCAGCGTGCGACGGCCGCCGGCCAGATGGATTGACGACGACTTGTGAAGATCGCAGTCGTTGGGTGCAGGTGGCATAGGATCGGTTGCACTGGAGAGCGAATGAGGAGACCTATGTTTAGTAGTGGACGAGTATAAGCTGAGATAATGATGATGATGAAATAATAAGTGATCAAACGAACTTACCTGAAGTGAAGTTCGATCATTATTATACGAAGTCCTTCGTTCGAAGATATAAACATGCAGCTCTCTCTACTCGCTTGGCAAGCCGCTAAATTTTTTAGAAACGTCAACGCCTCCTCTATGGTATCTGTGGACATAACCTCTGCGACCATTCCTTTTAGAAGTAGTACATTTCAACTTTACCAACGGGCAGGGCGGGTTGGGTACTTATATCTTCGAACGAAGGACTTCGTATAATAATGATCGAACTTCACTTCAGGTAAGTTCGTTTGATCACTTATTATACTGTGTCCTTCGTTCTCGATATAAACATGCAGCTGTTTAGAGCTATAAGGGTAAAGTTGAAGTATACCACATGAATGTCATTTTTAAGCGTGAGCTCTAAAATATAATATGTCATGAGTACATTTGTATAACACATTCCCGTTGTTTGCATTGCTATACAACACAAATACAACATATATATATATATATATATATATATATATATATATATATATATATATATATATATACAGACGAGTATATATACACCTATATTGTTTCTTACAACCAGTCTGTCTAACTTATTCAAAATAAATTTATTTAACAAAATTCTATAACATGTTATGTTATATAGCGTAGATCCATCCCAACAAAATTCTTTAAAGCACCTGTTATAGCACACCTGTTGTCCTTAACTCATTACTACCGGGTAATAATAATCAATCATTACTTATCAAGATATCAGTGCATTCTCCATCTCTCTTTTTTTTTTTATAGATGTCCCTTTATATAACGAGAGTTGAGGAATTACCGATCCAGAACTTTGTTTATATGAAATTAATCCCTTTATAATAATTCTTGTATCATAGAAAACCCTTCCGAAACGAACTATGAGAGTGGAGGAAGCCAGTAAGTAAAGAACCTGTTGGAACCCCGCACCCCCCCGCCTACCCCGCAAGGGGTCTGGCGTGACGATATAGAAAGAGATCGATAGAAAACTCTTACTGTGTACTAGATCTAGAAACAAACTATATTAGTACCCAATCTATAACAATATAAGACAAATAAGACAGGGAAACCTGTTTCCCCACTAACGTGTCTTCCAAGTGGCATGTGGGGCTTTATGTGTTTATTTTTTTTTTTTTTTTTTTTTGTCAAATGTTCTCTTTTGTGAGTACAGTACCAGACAAAGGCTACCAATTCTATTGGTGATTATAAGGATGCTTTGCTATAATTACTTATTTAATTTATGATAAAGTATTTTCCTTTATGTCAAAGTTCGGTTATATTTAATGTTAGTTATATTTATAATCTTTAAAGATGCACATATACCAAAATTTAACATTTTTGTACTAGAGGCCTTTGTACTAATGTCCTTATCTAGAGCTATTCCTCACATAAGGCTATGTACCTTAACTATATGATCTCGCCCCCCCCCCCTCCCCCATTTTTGGGTTTGGAACGAAGGGCAGTGCTGATGTGTGGTAACCTAATTTAACCTGCCCCACTGTTAAACTATACTACTATTATTATTATATATTCCGAAACTATCCCGGATATCATTTTTATGTCCACCTAAATATTTATGTATCACTTAACAATTCGTTCTTGCGCAATAACGCCCGCGAACATTCATTTTTGGCAATACGATCGGGCCACCCCTGACCCGTTATATTGCTGATGAAAATTACACTCAAATTTACTAATTTAGTAATGACTTAAGTAGCGAATAAGTCACAGGCAACTAGACCAAACCACGGACTATAACTTTATGATATTGGGAATCCTATTCATAACTTAACTTTTTCATACCCTTAAATGCCACACTTCCTCTGCTTCTTTGTATGTGGTTGTTTTTTATAAGTAGCAACTGTAGTGAGTAACTTTTTAGTTAGTTCTAGATTTCCAACCGTGAGGATTGAGTGTCACTTAACTTATACATGTAGTACCTACGTATCATTCATATTTCATTTAATATCATAATAATATGTTTTGCGCCCTCGCCTACCCACTTGGGATCTGGCGTGGTCTTATAATTATTAATAAATAAATAATATCAAGTTCCCCAAGACTAAGGTTATTGCTGATACTACCTAATATTTATCATACCTGTGATAAAAATATACTTTTGATTATTCTTGTTTAAGATAATCTATACTTTTAAATATTGTAACTCAATATTTCATCAACTTCATCAACAATTTTTAAATAGGTATTATTATTAAGTCATTTGCATGACTTTATTTTCTTTTTATATATAGATACATTAATAAGATACATGTAACATGTGGATGTAATAATTTAAATGTAACAATATGAAAAATGCAAATTTTTTGTATGACATTTCCAATTCAATACTTTTACACTGAACCACCTTTAAATAAATTACAGCATGTATAGTGCTCTAAAACCACCTGTTTCCATAATAGTAGCAGGTTGTGTTTGTGTCATATCTCCGATATCCTAACTGTACCAGAAACATCACTGGTGCTCAATATAAATGTGCACATTCAAAACTAAACACAAACCTATTTTTTATAGTTATTAATTACTTGAATAATTTTATTTGATTATATATTATTAATTGATTAAAATATTATCAAACAAAAGTACAATAAAAACATCTAATTCTTCAATTCATGAATTGATGTATAATCTTTCCTCTGTGTGTCTCAAATTTCTAATGTATTAATTACACTATAAATGATGCAGGACGCAACCAAAAACCAAAACTATTGGACTCATTACCCAATAGAAAGCTGAATAGCTCCTAATAAATTTTTTATTAGTATATTTAATATGACTCTAATGTCTATTATTAGCATTGAGTTTCTTTGTGGGATAAGGATTATAGCACAGTTGTGATCATCCATCTTTAATTATATTCTAATGAGAATGGCTATAAATTGTATATCAATTATTAAAAATTATGTTTCTAATAATAATGTTTCTATACATAATGTTAAATATATGTAGGACCAGATTTATTTAACCTTCACTTGTCTGGATTACTTGCAGTATTTGCACAAAACCCATAAAGTTATGTTTGCCGTTGAAGGCAGACAGACACACATTTTTATTAGTGTCATAGATACATTGTTACATACCAAAGTCAGTGAATACCTTTAGCCTCCAATATTATGGTTTATTTGTAACAGCCATGTTGTATTCCTGAATGTTTAACTGATTTTTTCAGTAACATAAAAAAAAACAAAACAAGCCTTTATGTAAAAAGCCTAGCAAGCTTTTCTTACCTCACATTCTCTGGTAGGAGACTTCCAATGTCCATTGTGATTTGTTTTTGGTGGGCTGATAGGTACACTGTAGGTACATTTATACATACATTTGTGGATAGATGTACATTTTTACACACCGGATGAGGATTGTTGTTCCATATTGGTTACAACACTGGTGGTTTCTTGAAATTTAAACTACTGCTTATGAATAGCTAGTTATAATTCCATCTTGGTACTCCACTATATTAACCTTATTTAATACAAAATATATACTGCTGACCACAAAGGTTCTTATCCCAATCAATGTTTCATGACTGTATTGTTAGGACTCATCTTCCCTGGCTACCCTGCAAGGGGTCTGGGCTGATAATATTGATAATTATTAGTTTTATGTTAACTGGATAGACCAGGTATTTTATATTATATTTTAAGGATGTATGTGTGTAACACAAATTATTGTACAACTTGCCTGTCTCAGCATCGGTAGACTGTGATATTATATTTGGAATATTTCCACAATTCTGTTGCTTGTCAGTTATAACAGGCATTGTTATAAGTAGAGACTACTTTGGCTCATCTGTTTATAAACCCTGTTCAGGGATAAATATTGCAAGGTTTACCTTTTTAATACAAGTGCTCATAATATTGCACAATTCTTTGTGTAATAAGCTCCACTTTGGGCTATTTTAGGATTATTATACAAGTATGTCTAATAATGAAATCAATGCAAAACATTATGTTTCTGCAAAGGGGTGGCTTATGTTATTAATAATGTATTGTTATTCATAAATTCATAAACAATGTCCCTTTAGTTACCCTTTCAGAAAGTCTCCTTTAGGAGATATAATATCACAAATTGCTTATAGTTTATAGCAATAGTCTTTGTATTTACTGTTTAAGGTATGTATGTTGGGTAACATTTTAGTTTCTTACCATTGTAGAAATGTGAACTGCACAGGAGCACCTCATGGGTGAAACCTATGAGTAGTATGACCTTCAGCACATATCTCGTATGGGCCCCAAGTCTTGCGGATCACGCCGATGCATCTCGTACACCGCTCGTGTCCTTGAATTATCGTTAAGTCTTGCGGACCACGTCGATGCATCTCGTACATCGCCCGTGTCCTTAAATTGGCATCGATCCTTAACAATCATTATTGATTAATGTCCCCGCTAATTTCTCTCATTAGAGGTTTTACCTTGCCAATTTATAGACGGTTAATAATTGTTTGCAGGTATATACTAATCCGAACCAGTTGTCTATGCGCCTACTTAGTGTTTTTAAAATTGAAAAGTATAGAATAAGGGACGATTGAGTGCTTTGTGATACATTAATCGATGCGGAGAGTCATATACTATACGACTGTGCAATTACAAATTATTTAAACAGCGACGTTCTACCAAAAAATCATAATAACTTTTATAAACTTTGTGCATTGAAGGGTGTATTTAGTGACTTGTGATTTTAAAAGTCAATAGCAGGGTACACCTACCTTCTTTTAATAAAAAAATTAATGTGTCATGTGGTGCTGATTTTTAACTTGCCGTATAATAACAAGTTGGTCAGGTGGTATTGAGTGTGACTGACCGTTCCAGCGTACAAAGTTCGCGTCTTACCACCGTGAGGTCTTTTTGTGCATTTCTAAGTTATTAGTGGTATTTCTGACTGATTACCACTTATAAAATGCCACTAAGGAGAACTCCGCCGAATACGCCAACAGAATTACCTTGCGACTCTGAGCCAGATTATCAAACCCAAACAGTAGCCGAGCGAGAACAAGGTGTGAATGTACTACAGAGGCTCAAGCGAAAACATCAGCACGTAGATGATATTTCTGTGTTTGTGACAGAAATTAAAGAAATGTTTAAAAAAATCACTGAACAGCAGGACGTTAAGTATAAAACCCTACTAGCGGCGGTGACCGAGCTAAAAGAGCAACATAACGATTTACGTAATGCCTTAACTTTTGTATCTGCGCAATATGATGATATAAAGGTACAACTCAATAAGTTAGAGACAGAGAACATGAACAAGATATCTTACATAAATGATTTGGAGGAAAAAATTGAAAATCAGGAAGCGTATAATAAGTCTACGTGTATTGAAATTAGAAATTTACCTGAAACCAAAGGAGAAAACAAATCTAGTCTTTCTGATATTATTTTAAATGCCGGGAAAGCTCTGAATACCGTAATTCATGAATCGGAAATAAGAGATGCTTACCGTCTCAAGCCTAAGGTACGTTCATGTACTGGCGCAAGCACCGTAGTGGTAGACTTAACAACTGTCATAAGGAAGGAAATATTACTGCAAGCTTACAGGAATTATAATAAAAACCATAAGGATAAAAAACTTGGCACCACTGACTTAAATATCGGTGGACCATCAATGCCTATTTTCATGTCTGAACATCTGACGCTAAAGAAAAAACGCCTATTTTTCCTTGCACGTGATTATGTTAAATCAAAGGATGACATTCGGTATTGCTGGACCGCTTATGGGAAGATTTACATCCGCAGGCGGGAGGGCCTACCTGCTACCAGAATTGACACCGAAGCAGACCTCAATAGGTTTAAGTCAGCCGCATGACTACTGTCTATAATTTGTATAGTAAATGAAACAGTACTTCAAATTAATTATTTATATTGTTTGTTAATTTTTATGGCTTTCATAATAACACTTGTATTTCTACTAATTTATATTAATAATTCAAGTCAAAAAAATTTGAATCTAAATAATTTAATAACTCAAACACAATTTCATCATAATATCACACACATTATACATACACGGAAATCACTACAAAAACAAGGAATCATTATACACACACACCACAAAAACTTTCAGTTTTCATATGTTATACATTTAGTTAAATATTATTTAGTGTACTTCATAAATCAGTTTTCCATGGTGATACGTACTTTTAAAAAAATGTATAAACTCTCTACTGGCCTGTGCGCACGTAAATATTTTAATTTTTTATTTTTTTATTTATAATAATGTACATTATGCATGCTTCCTTTTAATTTTATTGCAAAATTCGATAATTTTAGTAATTTACCTACAGAAATAGATTCAATGAAAGTCTCAAGGACTTTTTCCGGTGACATCGATAACTGCTATAAATTGATATCAAGTAACCCAACTAAGCATTTAATTATACTTACACAAAACATTCGAAGCATTAGTTGCAACATGTCTGGACTTGAAATTTTATTGACCAGATTAAAAATTGATTGTGATGTATTGGTTCTCACTGAATGTTGGTTATCAACTACCACAACTATACCAAAGCTACCTGGGTATCGCTCTTTTGGCACAAAACAAAATGATAACCAAAACGATGGGGTGGTAGTCTTCTTTAAAGATGATCTAAACTTCGCAGTCGAAGAGCCACAATTTCTAGAAGGTAATTGTTTGCTAATGTCAATCGATCAAGAGACTGCTATTATATGCCTGTATCGCTCACCCTCCTTCAAAAATATTGATACGTTTTTAATATCGCTAAATAATATTTTAGTAGGACTCGCTTCTTTTAAAAACGTTATTGTAACAGGTGATATCAACATACCCATTAACGATATAAAAATAGATTTGTCAGGTGAGCGATACCTTACTCTTGCTGCTTTTCACGGACTTTTACCAGCACATACAGAAGTGACCAGGGAAGCTAGTGGAACGTGTCTTGATCACATGCTGATTAAAACTAAGTGCCTCGCAACTACGATAATCCCCCATACAAATTTAACTGATCATTATCCAGTTGTGATTAGCATTGACCTCATAGAATCACGTCGCTACGCAGTTGGTTCCTTTCTAAAAGTTGATTTTGAAACATTAAAGTTGACTATATCAAACATTAACTTGGATCCCATTTATCAATCCCACAATCCAAATTTCTCTTTAGATTATCTTATAAGCAATATACAGGCGGCTTTGAAAAGTAATTCCAAAACGATTCAAATAGCAAGACGTAAAAAAATTATTAAGCCCTGGATCACTCAGGGTCTCTTACGCTGTATGAAAAACAGAGATAGATTGCATAAACAGTCTAAACAGTCACCGGAAAATAAAGTTTTAAAAATAACTTACGTGCGTTACAGAAATTACTGCAATAGCATTTTAAAAAAAGTCAAACGGGCATATGATAAAAAGTTAATAGAAGAAGTTAAAAATGATCCCAAAACTTTATGGAAAACTATCAAGACCATTACCAATACTAATAAAGACACTAAACAACCTGAGGAACTTTTAAAAATACGCAGTACTCCTCAGTTGGCTGCCAATGATATTAACCGCTTTTTCGTTTGCGCAGGAAAAGAATTGGCTCAGAAACATTCGAGCACTAATTCGATATATGGCCCTTTTGATAATTATTCGTCCTCTAAATTCTCGCAGCCCAACTCTTTTATGTTGGAAAGCCTAAGTGAAGATGAAATTGAAAGAATTATACTTAGACTTAAAATGGATTCCTGTGTGGGTTGGGATGAAATCTCCAATACTATATTGAAGCAAAATAAAGAGTTCTTGATCCCACCAATAACATACATTTTTAACATTTGTCTGGAAAGTGGTGTCTTCCCGGAAGCTCTGAAAAAATCCCAAATTCGCCCCATATACAAGGATGGTATTAGAAATGACATAAATAATTACAGACCTATATCGATTTTACCCGCACTCTCAAAAATTTTGGAAAAAGCCATTAACATTAGACTAATAAACTATCTAGAACGAAATAAAATTCTATCTGATAAACAATTTGGCTTCCGCAGAGGGAAATCAACTGACGGTGCAGTACACAGTTTGACTAATTATGTGGCTACCCATCTCGATAAGGGAAAAAAATGTTTATCCATTTTTCTAGATTTGAGCAAAGCCTTCGATACAATTTCGATCCCTATCCTAGTAAACAAACTAGAAAGATTGGGTATTAGAGGAACCCAACTAAAGCTCTTTGAAAGCTATCTGACTGGGCGAAGGCAGTGCGTTCGTGTGGGAAAAATTACTAGTGAAGACCTTTTGGTGGAATATGGTGTACCTCAGGGTAGTGTTTTGGGCCCCACACTTTTTTTACTTTACATAAATGACCTAACCAACCTTAAACTCCCTCAAGGAGAAATAATCTCTTATGCAGATGACACTGCTCTTCTATTTTCCGCCAATACTTGGGACGACGTATACAGTTCTGCACAAGAAGGTTTCAATGTTGTTAGAAAATGGCTGGGTGATAATTTTCTAACATTAAACTCTAAAAAGACTAAGTATATCGCATTTAGTGTACGACATCCACCTCCTAACAACTACAGTATTGTCTCTCATGAATGTCCTGCGGATATTAAGTCAGTATGCTCATGTATGTCCTTGGAACGAGTAGATCATATCAAATACCTGGGAGTTACAATTGACAGTCACCTTAATTTTAAGGAACATATAAAAAACCTGTGCTCCCGTGTACGTAAATTTATTTATGTTTTTAAGACCCTTCGACATGTCGTTGATCCTCATCTTTTGAAACAAATTTATTTCGCATTATGTCAGTCAGTACTAACATATTGCATTACAAGCTGGGGGGGCGCTCCAAAAACGTATATGAAAAATATTGAGGTAGCCCAACGTGCAGTCCTCAAAATAATGACCTCTAGACCCATATTATTTCCGTCTTTACAATTATACCAGGCCTGTAACGTGCTTACTGTACGTCAGCTATTTATTCAGAGTATCCTACTAAAGCAACATTGCGACATCTCATTTGATACAAACGTTCTATCAAAACGCAGAAAATATACTGTATGTATACAGAAACATACACCAAGAACTTCATTTGTCAGAAGATTTTATACATTTATTGGCCCTTATATATATAATAAAATTAACAAAATAATTAACATATTTCCCTTAAATAAGTACTGCTGCAAGAGAAAAATTCAGGACTATTTGGTTGGTATTTCATATGAAGATACTGAGAAGGTAATTAATATAGAGAACTAGAACACTAGGTCAAACTAGCTATACCATAACCAAATGTACACCTCACCACACACACACGTACACACACACGCATACATACATACACACATACACACACACATACACACACACATACACACACACACACACATACATGCACACACGCACACGCACACACACACACAGTCCAATGTTTGTACCTCTTTGATATTGTAAAATGGCAAATAGACCGCCCAATTTTACTGAGGGAAGAGCTGCATTTCGAGATACAGGTTCTCACCTAGTTCGAATGCAGGTGTTCCTATATATTGTAAAACAAAAATATTGTATCTGTATAATTTGTTTAAACTTGTGTGTCTTATCTATGGTATGTCAAATAAATCAAATCAAATCAAATCAATATTGCGTGTTAAACTGTTTTTACACGAAGAGGGACATGAGACTTCGTAAGTTTACTTTTCGAGTGAAGACTTTACTTTATAATAAAACTCACGTCTCCAAATATTCGATATTATTATACATAAACATGTTAAGCTGAAACGCCACAATTAAACCACTATCAGTTGATCTTTTTGGAATGTACTTTTTTGTCAAGACGTAAATTATTTCTGGATTTGCCTATACGATGTTTTAAATTTATTTCACAACATCACTTGAGTATATAAAAACCTTTTGTTATATAATTTCACTGCTACGATTATTTGATAAAATTAAATGTCGACCAAAACTTTATTACAAGGCATCGGCTGCCACGCTAAAAGAAAGAATGGTCGCAGAGGTTATGTCCACAGATACCATAGAGGAGGCGTTGACGTTTCTAAAAAATTTAGCGGCTTGCCAAGCGAGTAGAGAGAGCTGCATGTTTATATCGAGAACGAAGGACACAGTATAATTCTTCTCTTTGGCACATAATATTTTTCTGTGAAAAAAGGGGTCTGGGCTCTTACATACAAACCTCTATCTATCTATCTATATCATCACGCCAGCTCCCTCGCGGGGTAGGCAGAGAGTACAGAGTTCCAACAGGTTCTTTCCTTACATACCTCTCTGGCTTCCTCCACTCTCCTAGTTCGTCTCATACACACTCGCCGGTTACGGAGACTCTTGACTTGCCCTTCAGCTAAGACACGGTCTATTTGGTCATGGTAAGATAGTCTAGGGCTTCCCCGGCACCTACATCCTTCCACTTTCGCATTGTATATCTGTTTTGTCATTCTTTCTTCTGGCATTCTTTCTATATGCCCGAACCAACGGAGCATACCCTTTCTCATCTTTACACCGATACTATCTTTCTTACTACGCTGTTGCGAATACGGTCGGTCAGCGTGACTCCGCACATCTTCCGCAGAGATCGTATTTCGACCGCATTTATCCTGCTTTCGTTCTCCTTTTACATACCCAACTCTCACTGCCATATAACAGCGTTGGGACAAGCACTCCGTTATGCACATACAAACCTCCTAACCCCAAAACCCTCCCTCGCCACCTCCACTTTCTGTTACTGATTACTGAAACTTTTGAGTCAACCATTAAACAAGACACGACCCGTTTGTTCATGGTAAGATGAAGAAGGTCCGGATCTACCCCGATATCTATATCCATCCACTTTCGCAAATAATACAATCATGCAATCTGAGATAATCAACTATTTTTAGAAAAAAAAGCTATTTTACCATTCTAATTAGGTGATAATTACAATTCTAAGCAGAAATATATGTTATTTAAACTGTTGGACAAAGTTTAATGTATAGACCACTGTTGTGGTCCAATTCTAAAGGGTTGTGAAGTAATATTAAAGGGAAATAATACAGTAACTTTTTCAGAATACATTAACTTGTTGGCTTTAGTTAAATTTCAACAAAGACCAGTTTGTCAGAATATAGCTTAGTCCAAAACATATATTCACACTTAGGTGGTTACAAAATATTTGAACTAAACTAGTAGTACAGTTAAAATTTGCATTTAAACAGATCTTTTTAGGCAGCAGAAAAACAACGGAAACATCTTGCTTAGTGGGGTAGTTCCATTGACTACTTTCCGGCTTCATCATCAGACCCTGGGACACCATCCAGGTCTACAGTACTCGTCAAGACAAATCTAACGAGCTTGATAACGACAGGGTTATGTTGAGTCGTTGGCCACCGTCTGGCTTCATCATCAGACCCTGATCACTATCTGGTTGTAAAGTACTTCGCAATACCAACCCAACAAGCCTAATCACGGATACCTGTAAGTGCTTGAAAAATGGATCATAAAATTTGAACCGGAAAGACGCACAGACAGACATATGAACAATGCAGGTTAAATAAAAGGTTGTAAAAACAGCAACGAATTAAATAATATTCAATATTACTTTCCTGCAATTTTGCTGAAATAATACTTCTCATTGATTCAATATGTATTTTGTTGCCCAGACGCAATGAATTTGATTTCCTCGACAAAACAGTTATTATTTTCGGTGTGGGCTTTCGCGCTACGGGCTTTGTTGTATCCATAGCGATTTTGTACAGAAGCAGGGCAAGCAAAAACACGATACTTTTGTATATGCTTGTAAAAGTTTGCGTATAATTTATCGGCAGAGTATATCAGTCAACAGGGTGTAGTCCTATCATAAGAACAAAACAGAGTATCTATAATCAAAAATATTTTATTTTAAGTTCGCTTAATAGACATGAACCTTAAAAGACAAAAGTCTACAGGCTGACACCCTCTCTAGAAATCTTCATTAGGTCAAATGCCAAATGATAGGACACACCTGAGCAGATGTTTAACTTGGAAAACATACAAGCGAAACCGATTTCGTTAATTACTTACAGCTTTTAATCTCGAAAGTAATAATGGTAGTAAGTTGCGGGTATTTCCAAAAAGTGATTTACAACAAAATAAAAGTGTTCCATTTTTATTGCAGCGAATGTAAGCCTCAGCAATTTTTGACCGATCGTTTTTTTAAATTAAAAATTTGTCGTTCTTGTGAATTGTAATCATTTTATCTTTTTCTTCTCGAATGAGTTTCAATTTTGAAACCCTCTGATTAAACCAAAGTTTTCAATTATCGCTCTCGTTTTATGGAGGCCAATACGGGTGTTTGCGAAACTTCATCAATTCTTATGACTCCAGCGCCGATTAGTTAGGAATAGAATATTGATGTAAAAATGCGCCTGTAATAAGGTTTACTCTTGATCTTTTTTATTCTGTTTTTATGTTCTTAGAATGAAAGACTTGGTTGCTTCGGAAAGGTCATTGAAGTAAAGAAATGAATATTCTTATTTTGTAGTTATATCACAAAACAATCTTTAATTCGATGAAAAAATTGAATAATGGCAATTATACGACGCACGGAACCTTTAGAGCTTAAGTCGTACTCGCACTTGTCCGGTTTTTTAATATACTTATTCATTATACAGACGAATGAGAACAGTTGTGTTTTTAGTTTTCCGTTTCGTATTTTAATTGATTAAAAGGAATATTTACCGTTAAATCTTATCAATTCTTATTCATTGCAATAAACTCCTTACATTTATGTAAAACTAGCACTTTTTATCTCACTTGCCAGCCTTTTACTACATTGAACCGGTACAAACACACTACTGGCACTTGGAATTGTCACTATGTCTCAATTAGATGCTATTGTATCAGCACAGAAGGGCCTTGAAGATGGCTTCATGAAGAAGATATCAGATCTTGAGGCACAAATCCTGAGTGCAGGACCTGCCAAGGATACCGTGGCCAAAGTCGCAGAGGGATTCACGACATTCCGTGAGCTTATTTTTATTATCCTTGGGTTGCTACGTCGTCAGATCAGTGAGTGCACCAAACAAATTGACTTGTTTGAGACAAGGCACCGGCGGAAAGCATTGCTGTTTCTAGGCATAGCGGAATTTAAAAACGAGAATTGCAACTCAGTTGTCCTAAATTTACTCAATAACAGGATGGTTCTTGCAAGTCTCTCTGCCTCCTCCATCAACAGCTGCCATAGACTGCGGACTTCCATCCAAAATCATCACTGGCCTATCTTTGTGAGGTTCACCAGTGTCGACGACAAGCACTCAGTCTGGAAGGCGAAGAAAAGACTGAAAGGGTCATACATATCGGTCAGGGAATTTCTAACAAAGACCAGGCAAGCCAAGCCCTAGCTCTTGTAGGACACAAGATGTTGTAATTATATTAAAAGCTGCTGATGGAAGTAGGCACTGTATCACTTTGTCTGACGAATTGAGGCCTTTGTTGGCGAAGTACCCAAAGTGGATGGGCGGATATTCTTCGGGCCGGAGTAAGGGCGATACCGGGGGAGATATATTAAAGAAACAGAAATCGTAAATAGCTACTTTTGCTTAAATAGTAAATATTTTCGATTTGTATTTTTACTACTTATATCACTACTTACTTTCTGTACTATTCACAATTTTTTTTTATATCATTATGTCGCATTATATCGTTTGCCTATTTCTGCCCCGCTTTTCTTGTGGTTCTACCTTTTTCTTTAGATATTTGTATTTTCATGTTTCTTTGTAGATAGTTAAATATAAAGGGCGCCGTGGCTTTATTTTACAATATAACTTTATAATAGATATGCAAAATACTATGCAGTCAATAGTATTGCTTAAAGTTCGTGCAAACGGTAAGAGAGCTAAGTCGATATTGAGGTACTTCGCTTGGTGATGGTTACTGGATACTTTTCTAGAAGGCACCTACGCAAAGTGCGCCGTATTCATATATTCATACTCCATATATTCATACTAGTGGTCGCCCATTGGTCGAAATTCGACCATTATTAATTTAAATTATGAGTTTAAACATTATTAAGGTTCTATTGTCAACGACTATACTTCTATAATCACAGATTTCGCCAAGGCTACACTGTTAATTTGCCTATTGTTTTCAAAGAAATTATATGAAATTTATATAAAAAAAAAAAACAAAAAAATGATTAAAATAAAGAACACCTCTTTTTCAATTTTCTTTTATTCAAACCAAAAAATAACAACATTTAATTGCTGTCCATTGAACTTGGCATAATATTTCGATAATTTAATTAATAATACAAAATTTCTTTGTAAACGATGTTTTTTGTAAAAACTCTTTCATCGTTTGACATTTAATAAGACTATAGACAAATAATATTAAAGACAAACAATATTAATCTATTCTCAATTTCAAGTGTATTGTGTCAAATATATGATAGTGTGTCTAATGGTTTTTTTATTGATATAATGTATTTTTTTTTAAATATTAACATTTTGCCCTCCTTCTCTATATAAACTATAAGTGTGGGAAATTTCATACTCCTCCGTCCGCGCAATTTTCGTAAAAAGGGGTTTTGCTTTTGCTTCACGTATTAATGTAATGATTGCTTATTAATCAAAATAGTTTATAGAATTGAACTGAGACTAAACATGTAACCTGATATCTGTTAACATGATAAATACGCAGCTGAGGCAAGTTCAGCCGAATCATAAAAATAGTACTTGGAATTAATTTGCATGAGCAATAGTTTGTTATTATTGCATAATCTTTTAAAGAACTTGCACTGAGCTATGTACTGGTCTGGTAAACATAACTAGATACCTTCATCGTCAAACAGTAAACAACTTTTTTATGTCAATGTCAAGCTATATGTCAGACGGACGTTTGCATGTATTGGTGCGTTCAGTTCAATCAATCTCTAATGCGCTCGAGCGCTTTTTCAATGTGTTTGCTTAGACCTTAGATGTAGAATGAGTACCTGGCTTAGACATTTAATTCAATAGAGAACGGAGTTATTGACAAATTAAATGCATGGTAGGTAATAATTGTGTTTATTACTTTTATAATTTTCTAATCTTTTATAATTTGAACAATTACTTTGTTTTAATATATGATTTTATAATTATATCCATAACTCTAATTGTGCATTTGTGTCTACAAATTATAAATCCACATACATTGAACAATCACATTTTACACTACACACATACATTCCCGTCCAACAATAATATTTACTATCTTATAACACATTACACCTCAACTTTGAATATAAAGATTTATAATAAGAAACAAGATTATATAACTAATAGATGTTTTCTTATATATTTAAAACACATAATTTCATGGTGTGTCATTTACACAAAGACATTACCTTTTTTGGGATCTCATCACAAATACACATATTTAGATTACATTAATCTTTTATCAACTAACTGGCAGATATGCAATATTATTAGTCTGTGTAAAGAACGCCCAGGAGTAATACCTACAAACACGGACTATGATGTTGTCATTAATTTACCTCCATTTATAAATATAAATTATACCGCGTGTTTCATTTTTTCTATTTTTCTTATAATTATACAAAAATGTCTTTTAATATTCCTTCATTAATTGATAACGTTGACCAATATTCTGTATCAGACAACCACTGTTGTCAACCGGAACTAACAACGTCTTATATAAGTTGTCCAGACTCGTATCTAAAAATTCTTACACAAAATATCAGATCAATTAATTGTAATTATCTTAATCTACAAACACTAATCTATCGTATTCCGTTAGACTGCGACATTATAGTTCTTACCGAATGTTGGTTGCAGTGTAACAATAACAGCAATATACCTATTATGGACAATTATAATATGCATAGAACAACCAGGCATATAAACCAATGCGATGGTGTCGTCGTTTATGTTAAATCAACTTTATTACACACATGTGAAGAGCCCGACTTTTTCGTCTCTGCTTCGGGTTTGATAATAAAAGTAAATTCTGACACGGCCATTCTTTGTGTGTATCGTTCCCCATCAAATAATACTATTAACCCATTCCTCGCAACCCTTAACTCTATACTACCGTCGCTTAATCAATTTAAATCCGTCATCATAACCGGTGACATGAATATAGACATTATCACCTACGACACCTACTCTCATGAATATCTTAACACCCTTGCTTATCATGGTTTTCTACCTGCTCACACTATGCCAACTAGGGCCAAAAGTTGTTTGGATCACGTCATGTTACGAACCAAATCGCCTTCCATAACCCTTGTTCACGACTCTTCAGTTACTGACCATTCCTCTTTACTAGTTTGTATTAACAATAAACGAGTATATACTTCTGTTACACCTACATTTGCTAAAATTGATTATGTAGCACTGGATAAATATTTTAGTCAACTAGATTTTTCTCCCATTCTCTCCATACCAGATGCTAATTTGGCCACTGACTCACTCATATCGTTATTGACTAAAGCCATTACAGAAAATTCAACTGTTGTTAGGATACCTTCTAAGAAGAAAATCCTAAAACCATGGATGACTCCAGGACTGTTACGGTGCATACGAAATCGGGACAACTTACATAAAAAACTCAGGCAATCTCCAGATAATGCAGTATTACAAATTACATATAAACGATACAGAAATTTCTGTACAAAGATCTTGAAAAAGGCAAAGCGGCAATATGATACACGCGAACTAAATAATGCTATCCATAACCCTAAGACACTCTGGGATACAATCAAAAGAATAACACACACCACCAAAACTAAACATCCACCCATACAACTATTACATGAAGAAAATCCCGCACAGTCCTGCAATAAAGTGAATAGATTCTTTGCAGATATTGGACGACATCTTGCAGCTAGCATAACTGTTAATCAACCACTAACACAAGCAGTAACCTCACAAACCTCAACTATCTCTTCATTTGTTCTTGATAATATAGATACAGACGAAATAGTGTCTATCATACAAAATTTAAGATCTAATGCATCAACAGGTTGGGACAGTATTAATCCAATCATCCTAAAAAGATATTCTTCTTGCCTAGCACCTATACTTTGTTACGTGTTCAATCTTTGCTTTCATACTTCAACCTTTCCCAATGCATTCAAAAAAGCTATAATTCATCCAATATTTAAGAGTGGAGATGCGACCCTTCCTAATAACTACCGACCTATTGCGGTTTTGAGTTCTTTATCTAAGGTGCTTGAGCGTCTGATTAATAAGAGATTATCTAATTACCTTGAGCACTTTAATTTATTGTCTCCACAACAATTTGGCTTTCGCAAAAACCGTTCTACTGGTGATGCAGTTCATGATCTGACTAACTATATAATACATAACCTAAATGATAACAAAAAAGTTTTAACCATTTTTATAGATCTTACAAAAGCATTTGACACTGTTCCTATTTCTTCTCTTTTATTAAAGTTAGAGAGTATGGGTGTTAGGGGGCCACAGTTGCAATTATTTCGGAGTTATCTTACGAATCGGTCACAAATTGTAAAAATAGATAACCACAATAGTGATGAGTTGCCTTGTAGTAATTACGGAATCCCGCAAGGGAGTGTTCTAGGTCCAACCTTATTTCTTGTGTTTATAAATGACCTTTGCAAATTAAATATCGCTAACGCAAAAGTAGTGTCATTTGCAGACGACACCGCAATTACATTTGTCGCTAATTCTGTCCCAGAACTTGAGCACAAAGCTCAACAAGGTTTTGATCTCACTGTAAAATGGCTTCACTCCCATACTCTTACTGTTAATACTTCAAAAACTAAGTTTATTACTTTCTCAATCAGCTCTGCTTCACAGCCCAAATCTACAATATCTATAAAAGCTCATGCTTGTCTCACGAATACACTAACTTGCCAATGTCCTTCACTTACGTCTAGTGACCACAGCAAATACCTCGGTATCATTCTTGACAAAAATCTTAAATTTAAACCCCATATAGATTTTCTTACGGCAAGAGTTCGAAAATTAATGTATATCCTTAAAACCCTTCGTTATGTTGCAAACTCAGTTGCTATCCGCAATGTATACTATGCCTTGTGTTACTCAATCATCAGCTACTGTATTACAAGTTGGGGAGGTGCTGCTAAAACGACTCTCAAGCCACTAGAAATTGCGCACAGAGCCATCTTAAAAGTAGCCACCTTCCGCCCAATATTGTTTCCTACCATTGAGCTGTATGAAAATTGGAATGTGCTCAATATAAGGCAAATATTCATTTTGTATACGATCTTATTACAACACCAAAAAATCCCACACAAACCAACCACCAAACGTCGTAATGACTTAATATGTACCCTACCAAAAACCCGAGTATCCTTCACAAGGAAATTCTTTTATTACCTCGGCCCCTCCCTCTATAACAAAATTAATGCCAAATGCCCCATCAATAGTCTTTCTTCTTTCAATTGTAAAAGGACTGTCCGCCGTTTTCTCCAAAACAAAACATATGACGACACAGAATATTTTCTATATCACTAGTATCACAATAGGCTCTCTCTATCTCTTGCCCATACCCACACTCACGCGCGCGCACGCACACACACACACACACACACACACACACACACACACATTTATTTTTATTATTATTGTTATGTCAATGTTACCTACTAGTACTATCATATGTATACGTAAACAACATTTTATAATGTAAACCTTAAGGGAATCGCACTGCGTCTCCTTAACACAGGTTATTTTATAACCTATCTAGGAGAACAGAGCTCACCCACCTATTCGTAATAATGCACCAATGTTGTTGCTCCATTGTCGCTCCCTTATTGTTAATGTACGAAATAATCTGGTTAAATAAAGTTTTATTATTATTAAAAAAAAAAAAAAAAAAAAAAAAAAAAAAAAAAAAAAAAAAAAGTAGAAAAATATTTGAAATCTGGTGCGCCTAGTAATAACATTGTCTGCAGTTATTTTTTTCTTTTTTCTCTAAGTTTTAACATTTTTATTTGTTTTTTTTTTTTATAAATGGCTCGCCGGAGCGCTCATTGCAGGGGGAAGAGGAGCTATCGCTCCTGACCGTGTTATCATCCATGGTTGGGAGCGAGAGCGTCTGGGCGCCAATAGCGGCCTTTTGCGAGGCCGTCATGTCCGCGAAGGAGGAGGCAGAGAGGGTGAGGGAGCAGACGTCCTCCAATCCCACTCGCTGACGGCGCGTTGGCGAAGGCGTAGGGAATACGCCCGGAACGACCTTCGCCCATCGTAAACTCGGGCTGCAGGCGCCGGGGAGGGCACCCCGGCGCCCTAGCACACGCAGGCCCGCGCTGTAAAAGCGCTGCGTCCGCGCAGCTTCCAAAAGGCGGTAGGGGGACACCGAACTCTAACTACACGTGTCGAGGTCCGCACCAAACTGAGGACCGAGCCCGCCGGTGCCACAGAGGTCATGCTGGTGACGATTCCTGTGGCTCGGCAAAAGGGCAGTGGGACGCCGAGAGGTTTTAGTGGGTACAAGCCCCACATAACCACCCAGGCCGTGCCCTCGGCCCAGGGGTATGCGTTAGGCATTTCCCCTCGTAAAAAAAAGGTGTATACGGTGTACCATGGGTGTACTTATTTTATTTTCTGATTATCATTTTTTTTTGCAAAACTTATCGAATTTTCTTTTTGTTGCTTTTGAATATTACTTAAGTGTAGGTCTTAGCAGGTACTTAACAGTAGTCAGTATAGATAAACAATAAGTGTAGTGTAAGCTGGCGGGTGATGTGGTTACATAGTGCTACCTTAATTTATAGGTGTATTATTCATATTTAGTTATAGATATATTTAAACTAATAATATTTATTATATTTATGATATTTGATAATGATTCCTCTTATTCTGTCAACGAATCTACAGCCTCTTCGTGTGATATAAGTTTTTGTTCTGTTGACGACGATCTTGGTGACTTTCTTCGTAACAAATTTGACCAACAGGTAGGCAATCTGCCCAATGTATGCCGCATTAATGTTCAAAGGGTACCTAGTCATCACAATGAACTCTATGACACATTTAGAAATATTAATATACATTACATCCTGATTTCCGAGACTTGGTTCAAACCGCATTTTCTGTCAACCAGTTATGCTCTTCCTGGTTTTGTTCTCGTTCGGAATGACCGGGTCAGCAAGGGTGGCGGCGGAGTGGCTATATATCTTCGCGGTAACCTCCCTTTCAAAATTGTAGCCACATCTTTTAATGACTCGAATTCTGCTGAGTTTCTTTCCTTGAGGTTTGGATCATAGGAGCAAAAACCATAATTGGAGTAGTATAATGCCCTCCCACTACTGATTATTTCACCGAATTTGAATCGGTACTGGAGTCCTTCTGGGTCTGACTACGTGCATCACATCATCATGGGCGATTTCAATACCAATCTCCTAGTCCTCATTCCTCTCGGTCCCGTAAACTCCGACAACTCACAGAGTCAGCAGGTTTGCACATCCTGCCACTTAATGCCACTCACCATAACATCAAAGGCGATGATACCTGGCTCGATCTCATACTCACCTCCAATCCCTCTCTCGTCGCCTCCCATGGTCAGCACGAAGCCTCTGGTTTTTCCTATCATGACCTTATATTTCTTTCCTATATCCTAAAACCTCCCAAACCCCATCCTAAGATTCTGTACAGGCGTTGCTTTGCCCGGATGGATATCAAAAAATTAACGGAAGATGCATCCATACTTAACTGGAATCTCATCATGGAAACTAATACCATCGATGAAAAAGGTTGCATCTTCAATAAAACTGTGACCTAGCTTTACGATATTCATGCCCCTGTGAAGAAGGCGAGGTTGAAGCGACCTCCTGCTCTTTGAATGACTAGAGGAATTCGTATGGCCCTGAGACCAAGGCTGTTGGTTGTGATAAAATATGTAGATTTATGATCATAGCAGTACTGGACTATCTCGTTCCGGTAATCACATATCTCGTTAATTTTTCTTTAGAGTCCGGCATTTTTCCATCGCTCTCGCGAAAAGCCTTTGTCCGCCCCCTTGCTCCCAAAGGTTCCCAATCCTTCCGTTTCTAGCCACTTTTGTCCAATTTCCATTCTTTCTTTCCGCTCAAAAGAGCTCGAGGCCTGCGCTCATAAACAACTTTCTCAATTCATTTATACCAACAATTTAATTAATCCTCTTCAATCCGGTCTCAAGTCTGGCCATAGTACCGTTTTTGCCCTTCTTGAACTGACTGGTGATATTCGATCAGGCAAGGAAAACACAATAGTTACAGTCCTTGTATTGGTTGTTTTTGTCAATGCGTTTAATACCGTTAGTCACGATATCCTCTTATCCATTCTCTCTTACTTTTTATGCTCTGAAGGGTCCCTGGACTGGTTTTCCTCTTATCTTCGGGAACGCCAGCAGTCAGTTTGATTGAGTGATGAAACGTCGTCAGCCTGGCGCTGCCTCAACAGTGGCGTTCCCCAGGACGGTATACTTTCTCCCCTTTTATTTCCATTTTCATTGATATGATAACTCAAGAACTTCAGTGTGCATATCATTTCTACGCTGATGACTCTCTCGCAAGATAGTGCTGATAGAATCCCTGATATTATCAGCAAAGTAAATCAGGACCTCGGTACTATTAAGAATTGGTCCGACAGGGTTGGTCTCACGGTGAACCCTTGCAAGTGTCAAGCGATTCTTGTGGGTAGCTCTAGATTGATAATTGATATGCAGAATGAACATGGCTACTTTACCTCCAATTGAATTCAATAGGACAGTTATTTCTCTAGGCTCTAGTGTCTGAGATCTTGGTCTGCACATTGACACGACACTTAGTTGGCAGACCCAAGTTACGGCCGTCGGTCAAAAAATCACTGGTGTTTTGCGATACCTATATCTATTAAAAAATTTGCTCCCTTCCAATACGCGCAATGCTTGTACAGTCCCTGATCTTCCTTATCCTCGACTATGGTGATGTGTGCTACTTTGACCTGAATGCAGATCACCTCAACAAACTAGAGCGCCTTCTCAATAACTCCATTCGATTTGTATTCAACCTACGTAAATATGACCATGTATCAGAGCACCGTTCTCGGTCAAAGTGGTTGCCTATTCAACAACGTAGAACTCAGGGGGCACTGACAACACTATTTTCTATTCTTCAACCTCGCCTTCTTATCCTGCTTCCAAATTAGTAGTATTTGTGCTCTATCCAGAAAAATCTTCGTTCCTCAAGTAATCGTCTTCTTCAGTGCCCTTCTAATCGTTCTGATTTTGATCATTCCTCATTCTTCATCCAATCGATTCTTCTTTGGAATGCCTTACCTCAGGAATTCAGGAGGGTCACAAACCGTTTCTCTTTTTTAAAATACTACAGGTGTACCTACTCGAAATGTTGGCGGAACCCTCTCAATGTTAGTTCCACGTCAATATGTCGCACAGTCTATTTTATATATTGTAGGATACTTGGATATGTATATGTATGTATGTATTTATGTATTGTATTATTATTAATATTGCGCATGCGATAGCGCACGAATAGAACAAATTTTTCAACAGTACATTTCCTGGCTTCCTTGACAAAACCTGTAACAGTTGGCTTTATTTAAACAATACATACATAAATAAAACATAAGAACATTTAGCGGACGGACGATTTAGCGCAGTGGTTAAGAGCTTGAGCGGCTCCGCCCACTGTGTCGAATAGTCGCGGGTTCGATTCCCGCACGGGACAAATCTTTGTGTGATCCACAATTATTTGTTCCGGTCTGGGTATTTGTTTGTGAATTTTCATGTTTGTAAACGCACCCACGACACAGGAATAAATCCTAGTGTGGGGCTACGTTTTTTAAAAAGAAAAAAAAAAAGAAAAATTTCCAAGTAAGCAATTTAACTATTACTAAAAAAAAATATTCGTTCAGTATTTTCCGACACCAGCCCGAATAGGGCACTTTGTGTGAGTGAGCTGTGTACACCCACATTTCGCCAAACGGTATAAAGTCCAATTTAGTCAAGAACATTTATATTTGGATAATATATGGATATACTTAATTGTTTAACATATCCCCTAACCTCTAACACTGGTAACATCTCCGGAAGCCTGGCAGCCGATTATAGGAAAATTCAATGTAACGTTTATGTAATTTTGGTTTTCCGGGTTGGTGGGTTCGGTAATAGCGGCCGCACTTAATTTAACGTTCGTGTTCGTTCCATGGAACAAAAAAACTATAACAGGTTCTTAAAGCTGTAACTACGATGAACTCTCAAAAATACGGCTGATTTACAGAAGATTCTTAAAGAATCTTATCTATATTATCTCTCTCTCTTTTTTTATAGCAATATAAAAAATATTAGGATGTCGCGAACATAATGTATTAAACAAAATTTAAATGTATGTATTTAAATCTCCAAAATAAATTCTGTCAAGCACATGTTTAAAATATATTGTAAATTCTCTATTTAAAGGCTAGGCGGATATGTATAAAATATGCACGAAAAGATAATATATATAATCATAATATATTATATTTATGACTTTCTATTTGAATTCATCATATCTGAACTATTTAACAAAAAAAAACAAAACGGTATTTTAGGTCCTTAGAGCACACTTTTCACTGTTGTCGAGGTATTATCCTCAACGTCATTCACGTTAGTCATCTCCTTAAACTATCTAAGTATGGGAATCAATAAATAAAAGATTACACAGTTACGAACTGAATAATACACTAAAATACACTTTGGTGGTGTCACCAAAGTGTATTTTAGTGTATATGTGTATATTTTTAGGTTTAATATAATTTTTATTTTCGTATATGGTGCAATGAAGCATAATTTCATTTCTGTATGTTCGGGTAAGTAAGCGCGACTGCGACCGGACAGGCGTCGGATATGCGGTAGGTGTACGGCACTTCTACTAGTTTTATTCTTGCGCGTACATCATAGGATTTAGTTCATGATGTTGTCATATTTGCACTAGTCGGAATTAATAGATATGCAATCTGTGCTACGCTGATGACACAGCGCTCTTCGCTACATCAGAAGTCGAAATGAGGGACTTCAAGATTTCCTTAAAAAAAAAAGTATCTCCGTATGGATATCTATATGGGTCTCTCGATTAACAAGGGCAAAACCAATATAATGGTAGCTGACCGTTTCGGAAAACTGCAACAGACAGGCCCACTTAAAGAATTCGAGATAGTTCAAGAATTCCAGTATCTTGGTTAAGTCATCAACAATCAAGAAGTTGTGAATCAGAGATTCGACGACGAATAGGCATGGCGAAATCGAGCATAACTAATCTAAACAGCATATGAGGAACAGGACCGTCACAAAAAGTACATAAGTCAACCTAGTACGAACACTGGTTCTATCTTTATTCCTGTATGGTGCTGAATCTTGGACTCTAAAAGCAACAGACAGACAAAGGATAGATGCATTTGACATGTGGTGCTGGCGTCACATGCTGCGAATCTCATGGACAGCTCGCCGTTCTAACATATCAATCCATAAAGAGTTAAATCTCGGATATTCCCAGAGACTGTCCACCATCTGCCTTCACCAAATCCAACAGTACTTTGGTCACATAGTTCGAAAAAGTAGTAATAAACTAGAGAGATTATTGGTCATAAGGAATATAGTAGGGAAGAGACTACGGGGTTGCAGCCCTAAGAGATGGTCGGATCATATATCCAAACAAATCGAAATACCTGTGAGCACGGCACTCCATCTGACAAGTGATCGCAGCGTGCAGGAATATTGTTAAAAAGTCCAGTAAAAAAGTCGAGGATCGTGTCCTCAGGATCGATTGAAAAGAAAGTCTGAATTAATACGCAGTACATACCTTACCACATCTGCCCCACAGATGCGACAGTATTTATTTTTATTGTTGTTGATGTCCTGGGTCGAATCCTAGGTCGGAAAAAGTGTGATTTTTTCTATCAAAAAATCGTCAATCAGCCTGGAGTCGGGCATTGAGCCCAGTCTTCTTCTTCTTTTCGTCTCAATGGTTCATATCTGTCCCGCTAAGTGAGGGGCTATCTCAATCGCGCCATATGTGACTGTACTCAGCTCTTCTATTGTGCAGATAGGGCATAAGAGGCAGACGAGTAGGTGTGAGATTGTTTACGAAGTCGCACTACAATCACAGGCTATTAAATTTGGACCTTTGAACCCCCATGTGCACAAATTGTGCCCAGTATAATCGTATTTTACATTGGAATCCGACGAAAATAAACTCCCGCTTAACTGAACACTCCTGTTTGGGGAATATGAGCGTGACGGTATTTTTTTTACTAAAGAAAAAATTGTCAAGTAAAATTATTATTTCTTATATGTAAAGCAATAATGTATAGCTTTACCCTTGACAGTGGTTATAATAATAACCTAATAATTGTGTTTATGATACGTATTTATAAAACGGTGTCCAAATCAATTTTGTACTTGTAAAAAATATTGCCTCCAATACTTTCTTTGTGGACGTTCAAAGGGAAAATAATTGGCAAATCTCAACATGTGTGCCCGTAAATATTTTCACTTCCGTTAGAAATTCTTTGGCATTTAAGAAAAAATGGTGAATAGGGTCTTCAAAGCTGTTGTAAAATGTAATATCTTTTTACTGAAAAAAAGATCGGATTTTTTGTATATCCACATACAAAAAGATCTAACGAATTGATTTTATTTTGTTAGGTATTTACTGAGTTTATATTTACGTATTATTAACTTATTTAATATAAGACTTCATTAATGGCCACCTCTCTCAATAGACTTGGATGTAACTAGTAGTTTATTTCTTAACTAGCTGTTACCTGCGTCTGTGTATGCGTTTATTTTGTTATTTATTTTGTAATATCCAAGCTTAAAAATTGGTGTAAAGTAAGTTAAGTTATCTATACTACGTGCCATCTCTTTCAGGCTACAAGTTTAGTAAATAAAGATAAACGTGACAGCGTGCTCTCTCGATAACTTTACTATCTACGTGTCAAATTAATCTTACTAGGAAATCAAAGAGCTTAGCACAAACAGATTGACACTAGCGTAATGCTATCGAGTTGATACACCATCTTGGTCACACACACTACACATTTTCTTAATTAAGATTAAGGCGACGGCACGCTTTCTCGGCAACGTTATGATAACGCTAATATATCCGTGCTAAGTCCTTTGCACACTTAAACGTTCGTACCGTCTTTAGTTCAAGTATTAGCTCGAATGAAGGGGCCAAAATAAGGGACACAATAACTTAATTATAAAACTACTCTGGGGATTGAAAATGGACAACTAGCTATTTATAAGAACTTGGATGTTAAATAAGTAGGTCCCATTAAATACAAGTTCATCTTTGATGGGTACTGGACTTAATAATAACATAAATAGGAAAAAACTAGATGGTGTTAATTTTATTTTATTTTAATCTCCAAAATATCTGTTTGTCAGCCTGTAAAGATAGGCTTATTCCTACTGAGACCGAATGTAGTAGGTTAATATAACTTTATACATGACTAGTTTCTGCCCGCGACTTCGTCCGTTTTGACTTTAGACAGGAACCTAAAATTTTCCGAGATAAAAAGTATCCAATTATCGATCCAGGTAATAAAATATCTGTGTGCCAAATTTCATACAAAGCCGTTCAGCCGTTTTTGCGTAATTGAGTATTAATTTATAAACTACTATAATTTTATAATATTTTGTATCGTCAGGTTTAGTAAACATGTTTCGTACTAATTTACAAATACACGATAATAGGAAAATGTTAGAAAACTTAACAAAATATATTAGAATGATATAAAAGTATCTAGTAATTTTTTAATTAATTTCATAATAATTAATTCTAAATCGTAAATAAAAATTGATAATTAATTCAGTACAAATAATTCAGTTCAGTGCGTTATTTTTTGTTTTATCATTTCCTCCATATTGATATTAACATCATGTCAAAAATGACATTTAAATAAATTTCAACACAATACAAGTCAAAATAATAAATACTTTAGGCCCTCTTTCACCACCCTCAGAGTAAAGTCTGAAGTAGATTAAGTTGTAAGTAAGTATATATACGAATTACACCATCTCTGAGTAGCCATATCCGAGGGTTAATCTAGTCATTTTTAATTGCCGAGTAACGCTAATCGAGTTAAGTAACCAACCAGCACTTTACTCGAGAGTTGTGAACTAGGCCTTGGGGGCAACTATTTAACCATTACACGTGTTCGTCTTCATCAACACAATCTTTGCCTGTTCGCTTAAGTCTAGTTATACTTTCGCTTTGTGAGTAAATTATATCACTATTTCCTTCAATTGCCAGTCCATAGCAGTTGTCTAGATTCAATATCTTTTCTATTTTTTCGTCTTTTTCATTGATATAATAAATTCCATTGGGAGCTGAGAAATATAAGTTTCCGTTAATGTCAGTGCTAAATCCATTAGCCAAGGTTTCATCTAGTTGAATGGTTTGTTCAGAGATTTTATTATACTCAAACAATCCCGATGAATTTGCATAGTAAATATTTCCTGCTTTACTTGCAGCAATGACCATAGCTCGATTAGACGTTACTCCAGGAGCTCCTACAACTACGCCATCTTTATACAAATATGGTTTCTCGTCCGGGTATGTGGTAAAATATAATCCATCACTATAAAACATTTGCCAAATGTTCGCTCTATTCTTCGGGATGCCTAAATACGTCGCCGCTTTGGTCTCGTAGTCAAATTTATAAACACCGTTTTCACCACCCATGTATACTGTCTGACTTAAACTATCAACGGCAGTAGCAAATCCTCCACGAATTCCAGAAACTAGACCATAGTTCGGAGTTTTCAAACTTAGATAGGCTATTTTGAAGAATTCGTCAGCTCGTGCCGCGTAACTAAAGAATAATGTGTTCGTATCATGGTCGATTACCATTTGATATGGTCCACTGACATTTTCTTTCAGTACTTCTTTCTCGTATTGAGTATTGCGGACACATACGTATTCCGAAGTTAATTCGGTTGCGGCAAAACCAACTAACAATAAAAATATTAGTTTCTGCATCTGGAAAAGTAAATTGTGTAGTTTAATGCCCATAGTTTCAAGTAATATTTTTATTTGGATCAGCGAGCTGCACGGCGGTGACATCAAAGTTTGAGATCATTTGGTTAATATTGTAAAACAATGCGAATTTATATATTGTTTCAAATACATCTAGTTACTTGTATGATCTATTAAGTACCTCTTTGAAAAGGTATTATACTGTGTCCTTCGTTCTCGATATAAACATGCAGCTCTCTCTACTCGCTTGGCAAGCCGCTAAATTTTTTAGAAACGTCAACGCCTCCTCTATGGTATCTGTGGACATAACCTCTGCGATCATTCTTTCTTTTAGCGTGGCAGCCGATGCCTTGTAATAAAGTTTTGGTCGACATTTAATTTAATCAAATAATCGTAGCAGTGAAATTATATAACAAAAGGTTTTTATATACTCAAGTGATGTTGTGAAATAAATTTAAAACATCGTATAGGCAAATTCAGAAATAATTTACGTCTTGACAAAAAAGTACATTCCAAAAAGATCAACTGATAGTTGTTTAATTGTGGCGTTTTCAGCTTAACATGTTTATGTATAATAATATCGAATATTTGGAGACGTGAGTTTTATTATAAAGTAAAGTCTTCACTCGAAAAGTAAACTTACGAAGTCTCATGTCCCTCTTTGTGTAAAAACAGTTTAACACGCAATATACCTGCAAACAATTATTAACCGTCTATAAATTGGCAAGGTAAAACCTCTAATGAGAGAAATTAGCGGGGACATTAATCAATAATGATTGTTAAGGATCGATGCCAATTTAAGGACACGGGCGATGTACGAGATGCATCGACGTGGTCCGCAAGACTTAACGGTAATTCAAGGACACGAGCGGTGTACGAGATGCATCGGCGTGATCCGCAAGACTTGGGGCCCATACGAGATATGTGCTGAAGGTCATACTACTCATAGGTTTCACCCATGAGGTGCTCCTGTGCAGTTCACATTTCTACAATGGTAAGAAACTAAAATGTTACCCAACATACATACCTTAAACAGTAAATACAAAGACTATTGCTATAAACTATAAGCAATTTGTGATATTATATCTCCTAAAGGAGACTTTCTGAAAGGGTAACTAAAGGGACATTGTTTATGAATTTATGAATAACAATACATTATTAATAACATAAGCCACCCCTTTGCAGAAACATAATGTTTTGCATCGATTTCATTATTAGACATACTTGTATAATAATCCTAAAATAGCCCAAAGTGGAGCTTATTACACAAAGAATTGTGCAATATTATGAGCACTTGTATTAAAAAGGTAAACCTTGCAATATTTATCCCTGAACAGGGTTTATAAACAGATGAGCCAAAGTAGTCTCTACTTATAACAATGCCTGTTATAACTGACAAGCAACAGAATTGTGGAAATATTCCAAATATAATATCACAGTCTACCGATGCTGAGACAGGCAAGTTGTACAATAATTTGTGTTACACACATACATCCTTAAAATATAATATAAAATACCTGGTCTATCCAGTTAACATAAAACTAATAATTATCAATATTATCAGCCCAGACCCCTTGCAGGGTAGCCAGGGAAGATGAGTCCTAACAATACAGTCATGAAACATTGATTGGGATAAGAACCTTTGTGGTCAGCAGTATATATTTTGTATTAAATAAGGTTAATATAGTGGAGTACCAAGATGGAATTATAACTAGCTATTCATAAGCAGTAGTTTAAATTTCAAGAAACCACCAGTGTTGTAACCAATATGGAACAACAATCCTCATCCGGTGTGTAAAAATGTACATCTATCCACAAATGTATGTATAAATGTACCTACAGTGTACCTATCAGCCCACCAAAAACAAATCACAATGGACATTGGAAGTCTCCTACCAGAGAATGTGAGGTAAGAAAAGCTTGCTAGGCTTTTTACATAAAGGCTTGTTTTGTTTTTTTTTTATGTTACTGAAAAAATCAGTTAAACATTCAGGAATACAACATGGCTGTTACAAATAAACCATAATATTGGAGGCTAAAGGTATTCACTGACTTTGGTATGTAACAATGTATCTATGACACTAATAAAAATGTGTGTCTGTCTGCCTTCAACGGCAAACATAACTTTATGGGTTTTGTGCAAATACTGCAAGTAATCCAGACAAGTGAAGGTTAAATAAATCTGGTCCTACATATATTTAACATTATGTATAGAAACATTATTATTAGAAACATAATTTTTAATAATTGATATACAATTTATAGCCATTCTCATTAGAATTTAATTAAAGATGGATGATCACAACTGTGCTATAATCCTTATCCCACAAAGAAACTCAATGCTAATAATAGACATTAGAGTCATATTAAATATACTAATAAAAAATTTATTAGGAGCTATTCAGCTTTCTATTGGGTAATGAGTCCAATAGTTTTGGTTTTTGGTTGCGTCCTGCATCATTTATAGTGTAATTAATACATTAGAAATTTGAGACACACAGAGGAAAGATTATACATCAATTCATGAATTGAAGAATTAGATGTTTTTATTGTACTTTTGTTTGATAATATTTTAATCAATTAATAATATATAATCAAATAAAATTATTCAAGTAATTAATAACTATAAAAAATAGGTTTGTGTTTAGTTTTGAATGTGCACATTTATATTGAGCACCAGTGATGTTTCTGGTACAGTTAGGATATCGGAGATATGACACAAACACAACCTGCTACTATTATGGAAACAGGTGGTTTTAGAGCACTATGCATGCTGTAATTTATTTAAAGGTGGTTCAGTGTAAAAGTATTGAATTGGAAATGTCATACAAAAAATTTGCATTTTTCATATTGTTACATTTAAATTATTACATCCACATGTTACATGTATCTTATTAATGTATCTATATATAAAAAGAAAATAAAGTCATGCAAATGACTTAATAATAATACCTATTTAAAAATTGTTGATGAAGTTGATGAAATATTGAGTTACAATATTTAAAAGTATAGATTATCTTAAACAAGAATAATCAAAAGTATATTTTTATCACAGGTATGATAAATATTAGGTAGTATCAGCAATAACCTTAGTCTTAGGGAACTTGATATTATTTATTTATTAATAATTATAAGACCACGCCAGATCCCAAGTGGGTAGGCGAGGGCGCAAAACATATTATTATGATATTAAATGAAATATGAATGATACGTAGGTACTACATGTATAAGTTAAGTGACACTCAATCCTCACGGTTGGAAATCTAGAACTAACTAAAAAGTTACTCACTACAGTTGCTACTTATAAAAAACAACCACATACAAAGAAGCAGAGGAAGTGTGGCATTTAAGGGTATGAAAAAGTTAAGTTATGAATAGGATTCCCAATATCATAAAGTTATAGTCCGTGGTTTGGTCTAGTTGCCTGTGACTTATTCGCTACTTAAGTCATTACTAAATTAGTAAATTTGAGTGTAATTTTCATCAGCAATATAACGGGTCAGGGGTGGCCCGATCGTATTGCCAAAAATGAATGTTCGCGGGCGTTATTGCGCAAGAACGAATTGTTAAGTGATACATAAATATTTAGGTGGACATAAAAATGATATCCGGGATAGTTTCGGAATATATAATAATAATAGTAGTATAGTTTAACAGTGGGGCAGGTTAAATTAGGTTACCACACATCAGCACTGCCCTTCGTTCCAAACCCAAAAATGGGGGAGGGGGGGGGGGGGCGAGATCATATAGTTAAGGTACATAGCCTTATGTGAGGAATAGCTCTAGATAAGGACATTAGTACAAAGGCCTCTAGTACAAAAATGTTAAATTTTGGTATATGTGCATCTTTAAAGATTATAAATATAACTAACATTAAATATAACCGAACTTTGACATAAAGGAAAATACTTTATCATAAATTAAATAAGTAATTATAGCAAAGCATCCTTATAATCACCAATAGAATTGGTAGCCTTTGTCTGGTACTGTACTCACAAAAGAGAACATTTGACAAAAAAAACACATAAAGCCCCACATGCCACTTGGAAGACACGTTAGTGGGGAAACAGGTTTCCCTGTCTTATTTGTCTTATATTGTGATAGATTGGGTACTAATATAGTTTGTTTCTAGATCTAGAACACAGTAAGAGTTTTCTATCGATCTCTATCTATATCGTCACGCCAGACCCCTTGCGGGGTAGGCGGGGGGGTGCGGGGTTCCAACAGGTTCTTTACTTACTGGCTTCCTCCACTCTCATAGTTCGTTTCGGAAGGGTTTTCTATGATACAAGAATTATTATAAAGGGATTAATTTCATATAAACAAAGTTCTGGATCGGTAATTCCTCAACTCTCGTTATATAAAGGGACATCTATAAAAAAAAAAAAAAAAAAAAAAAAATCTTTATATAGAATAATTAAATAAATTTATTTTGAATAAGTTAGACAGACTGGTTGTAAGAAACAATATAGGTGTATATATACTCGTCTGTATATATATATATATGTTGTATTTGTGTTGTATAGCAATGCAAACAACGGGAATGTGTTATACAAATGTACTCATGACATATTATGTTTTAGAGCTCACGCTTAAAAATGACATTCATGTGGTATACTTCAACTTTACCCTTATAGCTCTAAACAGCTGCATGTTTATATCGAGAACGAAGGACACAGTATAATAAGTGATCAAACGAACTTACCTGAAGTGAAGTTCGATCATTATTATACGAAGTCCTTCGTTCGAAGATATAAGTACCCAACCCGCCCTGCCCGTTGGTAAAGTTGAAATGTACTACTTCTAAAAGGAATGGTCGCAGAGGTTATGTCCACAGATACCATAGAGGAGGCGTTGACGTTTCTAAAAAATTTAGCGGCTTGCCAAGCGAGTAGAGAGAGCTGCATGTTTATATCTTCGAACGAAGGACTTCGTATAATAATGATCGAACTTCACTTCAGGTAAGTTCGTTTGATCACTTATTATATAATTTTGTAATTCTATTCAATTTACCACCTTTATATGTCAGACAGACTGCGATAGAAATTGAAATACAACGGAGCACTAGCATTTATTTTTGAAGAATGACTGGTTTTGTATCAACATATTTAAGCTTATTGAATGATAATATACAAATTATTAGATTTTAAATAAAAGTAATCCTTACCTTCGAAAATCCTAAGAAAATATAAATAATTCCTTTGCAAGTATGACTTAACAACTGCACAGGCAAAAGTACTGTCATATAATGAGTCAAGCTATCGACAAGCCTATTTAATGTACTCGTGAAAGAAATGAGCTCGCTTTGCACCAAGTCCCATTAAAAAAGTTACATCATATAAAAGTATGGTAAACTAAATTTCTTAGAAGGTATTTTCATTCTTGGAAGTAATCCCTTACTTTTGTCTTTAAAACGACCTGGAACTGTACTGTGTTCTTCATGCAGATACTAATTTTACAATCATAAATACCCACACCTAAACAGATATCCGTGGGTCACGCAATGATTTGTCCGCAGGGATCAAATCTGCGACATATCGTTAAAATATTTTAGATTCAAATATCCCAATGTGTAATAAGGGAGAAATTCGATTCGGAGATATAAATCCTTTACAGCGATTTTCTTTTCTTCTGATGTCTCGGATTTGAAAATTTCTTCACAATGATTTTTTTTCTAATTGCTAATGATAAATCATTAGCAATTAGATTAGCAAAATTTTGTTTGAAAAAATCCAGAGGTGAGTGCAGGGATTTTAATCCTGGTACTAATGAATAAATGTAAGTATTCTACCACTAAGTGAGAATTATATTAAAACTTTACTTTGCACATGGTTTCTGATACTCCTGAACAAACATACAAAAAAAAAAACGACTGACGCATAGTTTTGTTTATATTAAAACGATTCGTCGGCAAAAAGTAGGTGTACCGAGTATCAACACCTCTGCCATTCCCGCTTAGGGAATATCAGCATAATGGTGTTTTTTTATTTAAACATCATTACACTTATATTAATAGTAAAAAAACTAAAAAAAATTAAAGTGCCGTAGGTTTTTTGCATGACTTGGTCTATTTACTGCCGTGCGCTACGATTGTTATTGAAATAGGAATTCTAGAGGTTATGACGTTATCTAAGACCGATGACTTGTTGACCGTAGGTATTTCACAGTAAAGTCAAATACATCACTAGAATGAATAACATACTCATGGTAATGCGTATATTAGATATAATAATATCATAAAATAATACAAGTAAGGGAAGAACCTGGATTGTCCTACTTGCGCCTAAGCACGTCCATGTAGTCTGTATGTAAAGAATTAAGAGGTTATTTGAGGTGCCCGTAACGCTGTGTGACTGCGGTGTCCTTAGCTATCGCCTAAGTTAAGCAGCATTTGTCTCGATTGGTCTGAGATGGTTGACCGTTTGTGGCATTTTCATATTCAAATCTTCGGAAGACAGTGAGAGAGTATAGGCTGATATTATTATACAATAACATGATTCCAAGCAAATCAACACTAGTATTATAGATTTAATACAAATAACATAGGTAATATTCCCAATAACCAAAGGTTATGTCCACTTTCATAATACCTAAATATTGTTGGGGGGCTTTCTATAATATTAGTTGATTTTTCTACAACAATCAATATACAACAAACAACCGCTATTTTATTTCGAAGTCTAATAACAACATGATGCAAATTAATAATAAATTGTGTTTTTGTTGCTAGCGAACTAAATCCGGTCATCTGCACAGCGTTTTGGGCACAGAATAAATAGAAATCAATAATATTTTTATCTAGCGTGTCTCCAATAACACATACTACAATATATTTCAGATAAAATTGTGTCTTAATGTTCGTAGTATGTACATGTCTAAGAAATCATTTCTCTTAATTACCATAGTGAGGTCAACAAAGATAAATTGCAAAGAAAAGTTCTTTGCCCCACACTAAAAACATTTCCGGTCGCTGCTACGTTTACATTCACGGTGTAATTTTAGTCGTCCTGGAGCGAAAGGCTAGGTGATATATCCAATGCCACTGGTAATAAGAAAATAAATAAAAAGAACTCTTCAATGGGTAACATCTACCTACTGACCCATCAGAATGTCATATTTACGGGCCAGGGGACGTGCCGCGCTACCCCTAAAGGTCATTTTGCGCAAGGTGATTTTAATGCACTAAATTAGCATTGTTATGGAGATGTTACTTATTGAAGTGTTTTTTTATTTTATTTTTTAATACCAGTGATCAGTAGGTATTGGAACACTTTAGTACTTTATTTCTTTACTTTATTACGTACTTTCTAGTAGTAGTCGTCCTGGCTCTCGCTCCAGGACGACTACTAAAATTACACTGTGTACAAAAAGATCCCTTCAAATTAATGTTTGTGGGTTACGTAAAGATTTGTCCTGGGGATCAAATCCGCGACTAATTAATCCCGTGTTCCGAGTAGCCGACGCTTAAGCAATCTTCAAACCATTTTTGGAATTCGAAATTGTGAAGGGTTTAATCTTACTATAAAGGAATAACCCCGAGTCGTAATCGGTTTCTTTCTGCGCCTGATCAAATTATCTGTGAAGCCTGGTTAAAATTCCGAAAGATTTTCGGTTCTTACATTCCGACAAACATAAACCAATTAGCGAATACAAGATTCTGAGTACGATAATCGTTACTTTAGATTGTTCTTATTATTGCTAACATAGCACCTTTTTTGAAAGACACATTTTCCGATAACAATTTTACGAATTACTCTTCTAGTATAAATCGACTTTTGTAGTCTTTAGTAAAACTCGATGAAAAAAACTTAACAGAATTTGAATATATTTCAACAAACAACATATTAGTACCGTGGTTTACAATTTGTACCTACATGATCATCATCATTATCATTTGCCCACATTAGTCCACTGCTGGACACAAGTAATTCTATGTATATGTAGGGAATTACTTTTGTTATAAAACAAAAAATGCCGTTTACATTTTCTGATATAAATGTAGCGATAGGTGAATATTTGACGCCCCAGCTGATAGCTCAGATGCGCTTATCTAGTTTGCCAATCAAGTTAATTATTATATTATTTAATTATAATACTAGTTATATACATTTATATAGTGACATGACAAAGTCATAGATTATTTTAAGTCTAGTGTTTACTCAAGCTAAGATAAATATGTGTAAACAATCTCCCGTTGTCTAAGTTTTATTGAACATTGAAAATCGAATTTTTTTTTTGATCTCGTTACTTTAGGTACTTGAAAATGCGCGGTGGGTACCTATGGTTCATAAATACATACTATACTGGAAAGGAGTTACGAATATCAAACTTCCCAATATGAACTTATTAAGGTAAGGACGTGTAGGTTTGCATAACAAAGTATTGTCAGTTCCATGTAACACACAACGCAAAAGTACCGAATAAACCATAAACATCGCCACGCCTGTATTCCCCAAGCGGGGGTGGCAGAGGTGTACTGAGTACACTCACTTTTTGCCGACAAATTTAGGTCCCATGTAATAGGAGGCGAGCCTATTGCCTTATACCAGGCACAATTCCAGACTCCGGATTCATACTGGGAATTTTTCGGTAGAAGAACTACATTTGTCCCATCTAGGATTTGAACCCAGGACCTCATAAACACAAAGTGATGCATTTGAACGAGGCAGTCCAACAGACAGACAGATGCGGTGGGGGGGACTTACCGTCTTCATAAAAAAATCAAATTTCCTTTGAAAGCATATTTGACACTGTTTAATTAAGTAGGTATATCGAAATGTCACTATACTTAAAACATAACATTATGCTTTGTTGTTTAACAGTGCAAGAACAACGGGACAAGAGTACTAAAAGGACGATAATAGCGCAGCTGTCCGCTTTGCCGTATTGTAAATTTATAAGAAAGGTACGGAAGTACCTTACTTGAGAGTTTAGACATAATAAATGCACCTGTTATATGACTTTTAAACACCTAAAAGTTGCCGAAGGTCTTACGTAAGTAAGCACATGATTTTAGATATATGCCAGTACTTAAATCTCAAAATTTTGTAACATTTCATTCATAAAAGTAAAGGTCTATTTATTTGCTACTTTTTACTGTATTTTTAGTTTTATAAAGTAGGTGATAGACAGCTGTTTTGATATTTTACATTATTTTAATTATAAATAGATATTTAACAATCTTGAATATATAGTTTATCAACCTATATCATTACGCCAGATCCAGAAAATACAGTTAAAACAGGTTCTTTCCTTACAGACCCCTCTGGTTTTTCTGATGTTAAAGCTCTGCGGTGATCTTAAAGCTCTATTAAGCCTATATAAAACTTATTTGCACAAGTTCACAATGCTTTATAACATCCACCAAATTAAGAATCGGTATTTTTATTCCAAAAGTAATAACTTGGTATTACCTATTTCAAAGCTTTCAATGGATGTATACTGATTAATACATTTTAATTAGGGCACCTGTTTTGGGAATGTTACTTGATTCTATTTCAGAATAACTGTTTAACGTTAATTTACAAGTATAGTAGGTACCTATTTCTAATTATATCAAGTAGTATTTAAGTTAATTAATTATTAAGCCTTCAAAACTGGTTCGTAATTTGCCTCACAGTTGAGAAAATTTTTGTGTTTTGTCATTTCATTACGAAGTTATTCGGTAGTATTCCATTTGTAGTTATTATTACATGAACTTATACACAGCATGACTAGTTAGGTGGACCGCGGTGTTCTTAGCTATCCTCATGGTTAATCAGAATTCAACTCGATCGGTCCAAGATGGGTAGCCGTATTTGGCATGTTCATATTCGAGCACCTTCGTACTTCGGAAAGCTGGTAGTCGCTAAGCCGAGCTGAAAGTCTTATATGCGGCCTAATATGATTCAACTGCAGGTAGCCACAAACCTGCCTCTACCACTGCACTGAGTCTGCGTGGTGGAACGACCTCTCTCACCTCGATTTGCGAGAGAAGGCCTTTGCCCAGCAGTGGGATAGTATTGTCTGATTTATTGTGATTGATTTAATGAATGACCAAACCAGATCTGTCATGAGGTACATAAAGAATACAAAAAATATATCAAACGTTCAAATATTTCAGTTTTTGTAGCTAGAAATAAAAGATTGTTCCCAACTACTATCTACTCAATGGGAATCTCAGACGCAGAGAACAATTTAACTAATTAATTCCTTGAAACTCCGTCGATGAGTCATTATTTTACGTAAATATTAATCACTGTTAAGTCTAAAGTATCTATTAATGATTTTTGAAATGAGAATGTACGTACAAACACAAAACAAGAATTATACTAACTACATATAGACGTGGGGTAGGCAGAGAGTACAGAGTTCCATCAAGTTCCTACTTTACAGACTCCTCTAGCTTCCTTCACTGCCATACGGTTACAGAGTCTCTTGACTTGAAAAAAGTTTTCATACAAATTAAGGTACCATATTTTCGAAGTAGACAAATGATATATATTTTATATCCTGAATACTATTGAAATAAAAAAAAAGGGAACAGCACGTTCCATTCATTTTGGAATGGTTTACGTGTGTGAAGAGATATATTTAGTAGAAGCTCGAATTTGTTTCCTAATATTTAGATCAGTCGGAGCCCCGTTTATTTTTATTAGGGACCCTGACATCAGCATACGAATGTGTTACAAAAAGCTCAATGAGATGTTTTATCTCTACGATGTCTCATTTATTTTCATTGAGTAATGGAGATTTATTTTCCATTAGATTAGAAATAATCAGCCATGCATCTTTTTTTCATTTGAATGTTATGGTTTGACTAAAGAAAACCACGGAAGAGTGACTTTGCAATTAGACAGTTTTGCAAGTAAACGGTCAAATGAATATTACGAAAACTTACACACTTAGTTTCGTTTTGTGAGAGCAAGTTCAGTAAAAAAGTCGAATAGAAGAATGCTGTGTTCTCTTTTTACAAGTTTTTTAAGTTGCAATGTTCGTCTGTCTTTCAAATCTTGTGACATATTTTTCAAGAACTCGTAGATATCCGATTCGATATCTGCAATTCGATCCTTGGTTCCATGGAGCTGGTGTGATAATGGATCTGAGGATGGATGAAGCCGAAAGGTGATCAATGGAACCACCCAACTACTCAATATTACAGCCCCCCCCCCCCCCCCGTGTTTGGGCTCCTTGGATTTGTCTTGACAAGCACTTTAGACCCGGAAGGTGTCGAAGGTCTGATGATGGAGCCGGAAAGAAGCCACAAAAACAAAGACACGTTCGTTTCGTATTTGCTTTAAAAGTTCGTTTTAAAAAAAGTTTATTTAAATTTAAATTATTTTCATGACAATATAGCATAAGCCAATCATTATGGCTACTCTTAATGAAGTCACCCATGCATGGAAATTTATAAGTAACTTTCGTTCAGAGAGACCATAAAAACTTTTATATTAATGTATAACAGTCTTCATGGCCATATGTGGGGCAATCCCAACATTACATTTACAAGGATGAATATCGTCAGCGACAAGTGGGTGTACACAGTACACCTCTGCTACCCTCGCTCGGGAAATATAGACGTGACGGTGTAAATTAGATTTGTGCAAACACTGAGACCGATATAATATCCTAATAATATTATAAACTAGTTTTTGCCCGCGACTTCGCCCAAGTTGACTTTAGACAATAACTTAATTTTTTCCGGGATAAAAAGTATTATATATAATAATCTACGTAATTAACTATCCATGTCCAAAATTTCATTCAAATCTGTTCAGCCGTTTTTCCGTGATTGAGTTACAAGCATCCAAATATCTTAACATTCAAACTATCACATTTATAAGTTAAAATATAAAACATACAAACCAACACATTTATTATATTAGAAGAATGTAAAAATGTGTATGTTTGGATATTTGGTACTCAATCATGCAAAAAGGGCAGAACGGATTTTTTTTAAATTTGGCACCCAGGTAGTTTATTACTTGGATTGACACATAGATTTTTATCCCGGAAAATGTTAGGTTCCTGTCTAAAGTCGTCGCGAACGAAGTCGCGGCCAGAAGCTAGTAAACAATAATTTAAGGTCACAAAAATAATGTGTCATACTAAGTTTTCTAACAGTTCTACTTCTCTTCCCTTCCCACTTGCCACGTACATTGTGACTCATAATGTAAATCTGCTCAACTTACATAGGATCGAAGGAATATTGATTAGATACTAAAAAGAATCGTACGCCGATAAGATTAGAGGTGATGAATCATCCTCTGCCACAATATTATCGTATCTATTATTTTTAAGTCAGTACTATCAATTTTAAAGTGTGGTGAAGTCATTCCAATTATTTTTAAGTGTGAACCATTTATATAACTTAGTACTGTTTTAAATTTAATAAAAAAAATGAAAATAATAGTGATTTTTTTAGCTGTGGCCCTTTGTAGTAAGTCAATTTGTTCAATTTATCTAAAAGTATATCGTGCTTATTTATTTGCATCTCATGTATGCAAATTTCGTGTTTTCAAATGCACCCACCACACAGGAATAATTCCTAGTGCGGGGCTACGTTATTTAAAAAAAAAACCGTATTAAATGAAGTTTATTCGGGTGAAAACTACGGGCATGCAATTTTGGATTTTTTTATTCTTTTTACGATAGGGTTTATACGATACCTACACTTTAAATTAACTTTGATCTATGAATAATTTTTTTCTAATATGCGTTTGAAAACGCATCTTATAGTCTTTTTCACTTGACACGAGTACGGACGGGTACGATGACGTTTCATTAAATTCCATTTCACGCATTTTTTATTGTAAAATATTTAAAATAGGGAATACAGAAAATAAACAAGAATATAAAGAGAGAGAGAGAGAAGATAAACCAAAAAAGAAAAGACTTATAATCTTTATATAATTCTATTTCTTAGTTATGTAAATTGTAACGGTTTCCGTTTTAGGGACTGACATAATGGAATCGTTATACATAATCGACCAATTATTTTTAAAATTATTCAAAATTTCTTAATTGATATTATTATATGTATCCGATTGAAATACCTGGTATGTTCTAAGCCAAGAAATTAATAAAAATACGTGGATACGCCGTCTTGACACAAATAGGATGTTTTTTCATCCTCTTGTACAGTCTCTTGTACATACAAGGTTTTCACTTAAAGTCTACAGTAGGTATACATGTACCTAGAATAAGTGTTTTCTACCTGTGTGAATAGTAAATGCGATTCTAACCGATTTCTAAATAATTTTAGTATCTACCCTTAACAATAAGTATCACTGGTTTGAGACTAAGGAAATATACATACCTTATTTTTTCTACTTCTACTATTATCAACAGGTGCATTTGCGGTATCGTCGGACAACAAGGGGATAAATAGAATCACTAATGGGAATATTGCCACCGATTTCCAGTTTCCATACATGGTAACTAAAGACTATTTTATTTTAAAATACCACTTAAAAGTTATTGTTTCCCGTGCTGTCGTAACAATAAAATGCAACTATTTTTAAGCGAATTGGCATTTATATTTAAGCTATAATAAATATAAATTAAACAGGCAGTGTGGTAAGAAAACATGTAGTTATGAACGAAAGTATCGGTGTAAAGATAAAAAAGGGTATGCCCCTGTGGTTCGGATATATAGAAAGAATGTTAGAAAATACAATGTCAAAGTAAAAGAATGGTACTGGGGAAGTACAAATGTATCTTACCATAAGTATATAAACCAAAAATATCTGTAACCGGTACGCGTGTATAATTTTGAGAATGAAGGAGGTTAGAAAGGTTTGTAAGCAAAGAAGCTGTATGGACTCTGTTTACTCTGTCTAGTGATGACGAAGATAAGATATATGGATTGAATAATTTAGTGGATACTTAAGTTAAAAAATAAGTGGATTAAATGCCCGTAACCTTATCAAAAGAAATTATCACATTGTGTCAAATATTCATGGAGATAAAATTTGTCATTGTAATTATTTTAAATGAATACTTCCGAAGTCATGAAGATATTAAAAATAAGGTGTAACAAAATAAATACTGGAGGTATCGATAGAATGAATGCGGGCGTTTCGTTATCCCGAGCGTTTATAAATGGTGTCCTCGGATAATAATTTCGATTTTCCAGGATTTACAAAGTTTGATGAAACTGACACATTTCTGTGATATAGACGCTAATTGTTAAATTTAAATAAATGTGATGTAAGTGTGCACCTTGTGTTTAATAAGCTATTAAAAGAGTTTACCTGAACGTTCTGAAGTTCGATTGTTAGTATTACACGAAGTCCTTCGTTCGAAGATATAAATATCCTACTCGCCCGGCCCGTTGGTAAAGTTTATATGCACCGGTTCTAAAAGAATGAAGTTTAGCCCACAGATTATATAAAGGCGTGATGTCTAGGCGTAGAAATGTTCTAAAATGGCAATCGGTTGCTTAAGTGACTCGAGAGAGCTGCATATTACTTATATCAGGAACGAAGGACTTCGTATTATATCCATATCCAATCAGTAATCAAAGGAGACCTTTAGAAGATAGAGTAATGTATCATTGATGGTACGATACAGTTACGATGTCTGGAATAATTTAATTTGAATAAATAAGATTTTATTTTGAGCGAACCTGTTGGAACTCTGTACTCTCTGCCTACCTCGCAAGGAATCTGGCGTGTTGATATAGATAGATAGGAAGAAAAATAAAATATATTTGACGGACGATTTGGTGCAGTTGTTAAAAGCTTAAGCCACTAAGCTTAAGCTCCGCCCACTGGATCGAAGAGTCGCGGGTTACCCGTACGGGACAAATCTTTGTGTGACCCACAAATATTTGTTTCGTCTGGGTATGAATTCCTGTGTCGTGGGTGTGGTAAAAAATGTTCATATTTTTAACCGCATCCACGCCACAGGAATAAATCATATTGTGGGGCTACATTTTATAAAATTAAATATGTGGAGGCTTGAAAATGGCTATTTGTTACTACTTTTTATTATTACCTCTAAATTTGGGGATCTATATTGATACAAATGTCACGTCGGGCCCGCAAATTCAAGAACTTAGCCGCAAGATTTTGCTTCCGCTGGCTCATTAAGAAGGTTGCGAAATTTTCTGCCCACTGCTACTAAAATTTCTCTTGCACAATCCCTTCTACTTCCTATCCTCGATTATGCAGACGCCAGCTATCTTAATATAACTGAGAGTCAACTTAATAAACTTGAGCGACTTCAAAATTTCTGTGTAAGATACATATTTGGTTTGCGGAAATATGATCATGTGTCTGAATTTCGTGCTAAGCTCAAGTGGCCAATTCGCTTTCGCCGGAATGCTCATATACTATCGCTTCTATACAGCATTCTGTTTGATCCTAATACTCCTTTATACATCAAAAAACGATTTAAGTTCCTCCGTAAGTCACATTCCAAAGGTTCTTAAGGTCGTCGGAAAATCTCAAACTAGAAACACCAATGCATTCCAAGATATTTCTTGATAAATCCTTCTCAGTCCAAGCTGTTTGTCTATAGAATGCATTGCCTGTATCAGTAAAACGCGCAGAGTCATTGGTCATTTTTAAAAGAATGGTTAAGGACCATTTTCTTTCGACTATTCTCTAATAAGTCACCTACTATCATGCCGTTTTTTTATACCTATCTTTATTATATTTATATATTGTTATGTTTCATATATATTTATAAGCATATGAACCTGTACCTATTAAAATAAAACTAACTAATAAATGTACGCCACCTACTGCCCTCCATTTTTTGTATATCTTTTTTTCTTTCAGTTTTGGTTGTCTGGAAGAGATCGCTATTAGCGATAAGACCGCCAATGGTATAAAATGTATTGGTGAACAATAAACAGGAATCTATTTATCTATCCAGCTATGCAAGCTGTGGGCCCCCAAATAATTAAATATAAATAAATATTACCCAACTCTATTAAACGACATCCACTGCTGCGGCCATGGGAGCGCGACAGTTTTTCGCAGGTTAAACGAGCTTGTCAAAAAACAATAAGATGTATGGATGTATGCTTTAAGTGTTAGAAATAGTGATTCATTTACTTATCAGATATAAAACAACTCATCTTTATCACTCATATCTACGATAATATTTTCATCGCAAATAGCCACATCCGTGATATTAATTGAGTGATTTTCAAATATCCTTTTTTCGCTTTTAAATATTGTTTTAGGTGAATATACTGAACAAGTTACAAAATTAGTAGACTTTATACAGCTAGCGTGCCACCGCGCCGCGCTGATATTATATAATCTATTTCATGAATCAATTACTGTACAGGAGTGTATAGTTCTTTAATACTTAAGACTCCAAAATAACAGGCCGTATTTGAACTGCGCGCCAAATGCAAAACTGCAGATTGTAATTCGTTTTCGTATAGTTGACATAACTGCATCGAAACCTATAAACGACTGCGCAGTCCTCAGAAGTATTACTATTTTTATTTTAACCAAAGCGGTAGTAAAAGCATAGAGGAAGCATTAACAAGATTACATAATTGCACTGCTTACACTTATATCATATGAGTGATAAGAAAGGGGACAAATCTATCGTAATTAGTTACACTTTATTTTGACATTAATTATTACTTGAAAACAAATAAAAAGTCATCAAGAACACAGTCACTAGATAAAGAAATAATAGCCGATAATATTGCGTGGAGCCTACGTCAAAATGACATGCCACAATATTTTGAATAAAAAGCAGGGATGAACCATGTAAGAACAAAGATTTTTAAGTTGGTTGCCTAAATGGTACTAAGCATCTACAAAAAAGTGTACAGCTGAGCTGGGTTTATAATCGCTCTATGCGTTTAAGTCCTACCTCTATGATTAGAATTAAGGGTTAAGCACAAATCATTTGACGTTATAGTGAAGTTGACAAAAAAAGTGTCGTTGCCTTAATTTCGTGCAAATTTGTAGTGTGAAAAAGATAACATATCAACTCTGTAGTTTATGTCAACTGTACACCACTGCATCCAAACTGCTATCATAAGGGTGGCGTGCAATTCCAATACAGTCTGTCTGCTAAGGCACTTTTTAGGACGTTTAAAAAATCTATCTATATTATCACGCCGGATCCCTTGTGAGGTAGGCAGTGAGTACAGAGTTCCAACAGGCTAGTTCCTTACAGACCTCCTTGGCTTTCTTAACTCTCATAGTTTATCTCATACACGCTCGATACTGTATAAATAATCACAAATAAAACTGAACTAGATGACAAGCGCTTATAAACTTTGTTAGATACGAGAACCTTATTGGGTGAAACAACAAGAGGATCTTATATAATTTTCCTTTTCAGGTGTCAATTCAAGATACAACTCAATTAACGCAAAACACACGCGGTCACAGATGCGGAGGCGTAATGACTACATTCCAGCACCTGTTAACAGCTGCCTCCTGCTTGTTTACCACGGTTAATGGGTTAGTATTAAAAAAAAAGAAATATAGCCCTACACTAGGAATTATTCATGTGTCTTTACAAACATGGATTTCATATAAACAATGATCCAGACCGAAAATAATATTTGTAAATCACTCAAAGATAGGGATGTCCCGTGTGGGGAATCGATCGACTTAATCTGGAACAAACCTTTCGTCGTAATTCCTAGTGAGTTCACATTATAATTCTGTTTATAGCAATATTTTATTTTATACGAATTACGTATAGAATTCAAAAATTACAATATTGAATGTAATGTGAATGTCGAAATGTCGACTACCTCGTGGGTCTAGTGGCGAATGTGCTTTGCGATCACGAGGGTTCAAATCCTAGGTCAGACAATTGTAGTTTTTCTATCGAAAAAATCCTAATATTAGTCCGCCCACTATTACATGGGACCTAACATCGTCGGCGAAAAGTGGGTGTATACAGTACACCTCTGCCACCCCCGCTTGAGGAATATAGGCGTGATGGTACTGAATGTATTGTTTGCAAGTATATAAGTTTCCTTCACCAATCCGCACTGGGTCCACGTAGAGAAATCTCGATTTACGATAGAAGACCAACAGTGAAACAATATAGGCCGATTTGTATATATTGGCCTTAACACAACAATTGTTCAGTTATTCCATTGGGTTGATCAGTTCGTAATAAACATTTTTATTTCCAGAACTCCAGTGCAAATCAACATAAATCAATTAAGAGTGTTTTCCGGATCTGCAGTGCTAACAAACGACTTCGTACAAGACCGAATAAGGTTCATTGCCAATGTGACAATACACCCAGAGTACATCGGTAACCCAGCTCTACTGAACGACATTGCTATTATCACCGTAAGTTGAACACCTTGTTATTTATATACCAAGTGCCGATAAGATTAGCATTGGAAATATTGTGTCTTCGGAAATAGGTCAAGCGTGCAATAACTTGTGTGATATCTACCTTTGAGTTAAAATAATATGGTTATGTACCTTTGTATTTAAAATAAAGGTGTACTTATTTATAAATAAATCACAGAAATAAACACGCGGAGGTGACAGAGGTGTACAGTGTCCATTGACTTTAAACCAGCGATGTAACATGTAAGTGTAGGGAAAATTTAAAACAAAATACACCTATGGAACCACTTTTTATATAGACATGAGAATCCGATGACATGCAAATAATTCTTTTTTTATCTTTTACTCAGTAACTCATCTCTGATACGAACTCTCGCTCTTTCTCTCTTTCATTCATTTTTCTCCTCATTGCTGTGGCTCATGACTCAATTTCTGGACTTTTTAAAGTATCCTTCTATCAACTGCGATGTCTTGCATGATTGAGCATCGCGTTGATGTATCTGAGCCCTTATTTACAATTACCAATTGAAAACGTAAAGAGATGTGGTACGATAACTTGGTAATGGTACTCCAGCAGCATTTCGATCATATCACTAAGTTATCGTAACGTGCAGCGTTTGGTCATAGGGGGTCAAATTAGGGCCTTATAGTTATCAACCCACTTCCATGCACGCTATTGCACGATTATGTTTCATGTAAATCAGAGTACTTAGCATAAACGGATTGCCGTTATCGTAACGCCATCGAGTTGATATGCTATCCTTTTCATGCTTCAAATTTACTAACTATTAAATAAAGATGAACGTGACAGCACGATTTCTGGTCCACATCACTATAATATCGAATGGTTTGACCTTAGTCCTTACATTATTTTGTTCTAATATTTATTAATTTATTTACAGCTGACAGTACCGTTCACGAATAGCACTGTTTCGCCAATAGCATTACCAGGTGCTAATTTCGTACCGGCTGATTTCACACTTTGTACTGTCGCGGGGTGGGGAGCCCCGGATCCTACTCAGAACGTAAGTTTATTTATTATAAGTACTTACATAATAATATTATTATTATATTACTTACTGAGTTCTTAGATTTACGCGAATATTACACATGAAAAAAACTAATTTTTTCGGATTTTATCGCGGTTTATTTTTGTTCGCGTCGCTCAAAGAAGTCTACAGTCTGTGAACATGTCCTCGACCGCACCCGCCATAACATCAGATTTGATAGACCACAAATTCTCGTGAAAGAACACCGATTCCTACCAAGGATGGTTCGCGAGGCTATTGAAATTAAAAAACACCCTAATTTCAATAGAGAAGATGGCTGGGTGCTTCCATCGACTTGGGATCCGGTAATTAATATAATCAAATCCAAAACCAAGCATAACACTGCAAGACCTCAAGACACCGTGAGCTCATTCTGCGTAGATCGGACCAACAAAAATAATTAAGAAGTTTGAGGGTACCCCGGAACAACTATGCCTTTTGGACGTCTAACACCTCAGTCCCACGACGTCTAACGGGAGGGCCGTTACCATGGGTGCTGCAAAGCACTCGAAACTTCGGGAACTAAAAATCAAAAATAAACCGCGATAAAATCCGAAAAAAATAGTTTTATGGCATATGTAAGTACTTATTCAACTATAATAACCCAATAGTACGTTTTCTAAAAAGCGTTCTCTGCACTACAGCACAATGCATTGAAACAGCATTGAACAATACATTGGACAATATAACTCTAGTATTTTTATTATTGTTAGTCGCAAGCTGCAATGTTACGTTAAAATGTGTGATTTTGCCTACACGTGCATTCCTCCATGAACTGAAAATAGACTCGGGTTCGTCTCCTTTCATAAAAAAACTCTTAAGTGGTTAATAGCACGTGCCTGAAATTGTTTATACACAGCTCATTTAGATACTCAGATATGATTTCTTGCATGAACCGATGATGCAGTTAAGATTAACTAATCGGGAGTGAACTCTTTACCGATGAATGACCCGGACACTCAACTTTGCATATTAGTTTGTTTAAGGAAAAATACACGATTCTTGCATTTTTTCCTTAAACAAACGAACACGACAACTATCCCGTTTTTATTTCTCCATACTGCCACGGCTAAACGGATTTTAAGGATACTTAGCATATAAGTATGAAGATGTCTTAGGTTAGTACAGGTTCTGTGCTATCCGGAAAAGGCCGGTCTACCTATGTCAAATTACAAAATAAACGCATGCATAGCCGCGGGTACGCATGCATAGCTAGTAAATAGTAAAACCATAGCAAGTTATCTAGCAGCATAGAAAAGAGGGAAAATTGGCAGACGTGCGATATGCGTTTTGAAGACTGGTACGAGTACTCCTCAGACCTTTGCCTTGAATTACATGTATACAACTTACGCTCCCTAAGTTTCAATAGAGAAATAATCATCGTTTTATATTCAAGTTTATATGGATTTGTAGCGTAGCATTTACATAAATGTATTATCTGAATATAGAAACCGCTATAACACTAAATTGTTCCCCTTGAGCGTTAGAATAAAACAAAAGATAAGCGTCTGTCAAGAGGAGAATTGCTTACATACAAAAACGGGAATGGGATTTAACAGCCTTTTTATTTTATTTCTAGGCCAGCACACAGCTAATCTACACAACGAAGTATATCTACAGCCAAAGTTTATGCACCACTATTTATAATACTTTGCCATACATCTCAAACGTATTCCCATCAATGATCTGCGCCGCATCCTATGATATTCTGTCATCTGGATGTTTTGTAAGTATATACTTATTTTATTTTGTAATATCCAATTTGTGTGAGAAGGCCTTTGCCCAGCAGTGGGACAGTATTAAATAAATAATAATAAAATCTTTATTTTTAGAAGAGATACACACATACCAAAAACACATAAATTAGATTTAAATGGACATCGATAGTGGTTTGAAAACTCTGGTACCCAAAGTAAGAATAAACTTGTGTTATGGGTACCAGCATTCTGTACATTTAATAATCTTACGGATAGTCTAAGTGCATGTGATCACGTGCAAGTGTGTGCATTTTATTTTTAATAAATGCATTAAAAAATTTTTTTTTTTTATAATTATAATCAGGTAAACAAGGAATATAACATTTAAAAGAATATAAAACAGTATTAGGTTAGATAGCTAGGAGATAGTTTCTAAGAGGTTTTCAGTCTCCACATAGCTTAAGGTGCTTAACCATTTCTTCATTTTGTTTTTACATTCTTGTTTAGTAAGGGAGTAAATTTTGCAATGCTTGTTAATTTTATTGTATACAAAGTTACTGAGCGCGTGATACTGTTTTTTAGCAAATGAAGTCCTACATTTGTGGACAGGGCATACAATGTCCGATCTTCGCCAACCAAGAATATCACGATTGTACGTAAGCCTCGAGTGTTTTTTAGTACAACTTGTAGGATAAAGAGCTGCCTAACAGTTAAAACTTCGCAGTCCTTGTATAATTGTTGAGTAGAATATCTATAGGGTTTTGACATCATCACCTTCAGAACAGCTCTTTGAGCTCTTTCTAAATTGACAAGAATTGTTCTCGCTGCACCTCTCCATACTGAAACACAATAGCTGAGAATGGATTGACATAAAGCAAAATATACAGTCTTCAAGGTATCTAGTTCAGCTGAGTGTGTCAGCTTTTTAAAGATAAATATCAATTTACGCACTCGTCCAGTGACTGATTGTATGTGGTATTTCCAATTAAGGAGATTATTTTAAATAACATTCCAAAGACAAGGACTTTGAGTGTTGCGGAATCGAAATTTTGAAACATAACTTATTTATTATAACTTTATATAGAACGCCCAGCTCTGATTTTAATATTTTTACCATACAATTAAATAAGATTTTACATCATAGCTGCCTGAAATATAAAAATAAAAAAATTGTCTTAGCGGGTGATCTCAATGTTAACACTATGCAAATTCATAGAAACTCCGTAGAACTAACGAATGTCATAAATAACTTTAACTTAATTTTTCACATTAAAGAAGCAACTCGTCAAAACACGTGTATAGATCACTTAATTAGTAATATTCGTTCAGCCAAGAGTAAACTTTTACATTTAGACCTATCAGACCATAATACAGCCCAGCTATTATACATTCCCGTGAAAAATAAAGAAATGCCTTTAGAATATTACATCTACAGAAGAGATTACTGCGTTCAGAATATAAAAAAATTCAAACAATGTCTTACAGATATTTCGTTCTCAGAAGTTTACTGTGATGCGAATATTAATACAGCATATAAAACATTTCATGATCTGGTTTTGATGTTATATGGTTTGTGTTTTCCAATTATCAAAACGAAAATTACAACAAGAACTAAAAGACTCAAGTGGATAAGTAAAGGTTTACGTATAAGCTGTAAAACAAAAAGGATACTACGATACAAATACTATAAAGAAAAATGTAGTACCAATAAACATAAATATAAAACATATTGTAAAATTCTGAAAGGATGTATTAATCAGGCTATTAAAAATAATACAAACACCATAATGAAAAAAACAAAAAACATAGGTAAATCATCATGGCAATTAATTAAAAAAGAATCCGTACCCCTGAAACCTATGAATTTTATTACTAAAATTAATGATGGGAAGGTTGAAACCAGTGATCCTAAGCAGATTGCAGAATTGTTTAGTGACTACTGGACAAATTCTACAACCACGCAAAATTGCAACATACGCAATACGCTTGATACAAATCTATGCAATACTATTTTCTTAAAACCGTATAATTATAACGAAGTAAAAACAATTATCAAATCCCTTAAAAATACAAAAGCCGTTGGTTACGATGACATTGCGACCAGTATTCTAAAAGCAACTTCAAATGAACTGACCCCTATATTGACATATTTAATAAACTTATCCCTTGAAAGTGGGTGTTCCCCTGATGGCCTTAAAAAATCCCTAGTAAAACCGCTATACAAAAAAGATGATCATACTAAGATGCAAAACTACCGACCCATTACTCTTGTACCAATAATCTCAAAAATTTTTGAAATTGCCATGTATAAACGTTTAAGGGATTTTATTGAAAAACACAACATTATTAGAAATGAGCAATTCGAATTTCAAAAAAGAAATCTACCACATTAGCCTGCTTTCACTTAATGAATAAAGTAATTGACAATCTAGACGATGGTAAATCAGTCTCTGCAATATTCTTTGATATGTCAAGGGCGTTTGATTTTGACTCGCACAAAATATTGTTGGACAAAATTGAAAAATATGGAATCAGAGGACCTGCTCTAAAATGGCTAGAATTCTACTTAAGTGAAAGAATACAAACCGTTGAAATAATGAGTATAAACAAAAAGAATGAACAAGTCCCAAATAGATCAACCTACAAATCCAACTCTTGGGGTGTGCCACAGGGCAGTGTTCTTGGGCCATTATTATTTTTATTGTACATTAATGATCTACCCAAAGTTACTCCATATCCATGCATTTTGTTTGCAGATGACATATCTATAATAATTCCCTTAAATAATGACATTAAAAATTCTTCCAGGGACATTAACGCTACAATTAAATGCATAATCTCATGGCTTGACATAAATAACTTAAAGGTAAATGTGACAAAAACAAAAATGATACAATTTAGCACATATGGTAAAAAAAAGCAAAATATGAATATAAATTATGAGGGACAAAAACTAATAGAAGTAGATGAAACCAAATTTTTGGGCATTATAATTGATAAACACTGTAACTGGAAATTCCATGTTAACCTGGTATGCACTCAATTAAATAAGTTTGTATATGTTCTATATCGCCTCAGTAAAACAGCGAATCAACACACTGTCCTAACCGCATACCATGGCTACGTAGGTGCAATATTAAGTTACGGTCTAATACTATGGGGCAATTTTACTGAAGTACAAAGTGCGTTTCTTGCACAGAAGAAATGTGTTAGAGCGATAGCCGGTATAAGGCCCTGGGAGTCATGTAAGCCCATATTTCTAAAACTAAAAATTTTAACACTGCCCAGCATGTATATATTTGAAGCAGCAAAGTTTGTTAAAGAACATAAACACCTGTTTACTCAAACACATTATAGGTTTCCTAGAAGCACAAGGAATTGTGAAAATATTGTTTTGCCTAAAATACCTAGAACTACTTTGTATCAGAAAAATTGTTATGCAATATGCGGTCGCATTTACAATAAAATTCCTGGTGATTTTAAAAACCTTCCGACTTCAATGTTTACCAAAAAACTTAAATTGTGGTTATTAGACAAATGCTTCTACTCTGTATCTGACATCCTAACATAATTTTTTTTTTTTACGTAGTCTTAAACTTTGCCTTTGACACTTATCTTATTACTTGACGTTAATATCGTTGGATTATTTTATGATTGAATTGACAATTTTAATTAGACTAACCGAATTGAATTTCTCCTTTTTTTTACCCATATCTTAGCAAGTAAGACGAATTTTTTGCATGTCAACATGTTGTGACTAAAGTTGTATGAACCTTTTTATACTAAAATAAGACCGCAAATGTACCTACCAACTTTTATGCAAATAATTAATAAATAAATAAATCAATCTGTACACCAAGATTTGTAACTTGAGACGAATTGTCAACAGTAGGGCAAGGGCAGTTGGAACAGTTATTAGAACACGAGTGGGCTTTTAAGTTAAAAATATTTGTCGGAGGGAGAGTATGGTTTTTTAATGAGAATGGCACATAGGTGGTTTTATTTATGTTTAAGGTGAGTAGATTATTGGAGAGCCAGGTCATTACTGTTTAGAGCTTTTTCTGCATTCCCAAACGTATCAGTCCAATCGACACCGTGAACAAGCAAGGCCGTGTCATCCGCATAAGTAAAGATTGAACAGTTTGGTAGCGAGAGTTTACAGAGGGAGTTCACATAAATCAGAAATAGAGTAGGACCTAGTATCGAGCCTTGAGGCACACCATAGTAGATAGAGCGAGCATCACTGATATAAGTGCCAATTTTTACACTCTGCGTGCGATCTGTTAAATAGTCTTTAAAAATTTTGAGGCTGTAACCACGGATTCCTAGTCGTTCCATTTTGTTCAAGAGATGGGGAATTAAGACAGTATCAAACGCTTTAGAAATATCTAGAAAAATACCCAGACATTTCATTTTGTTATCCAGTTTGTCGACCACATGATTTGAGAGAGACAGGACAGCGTCTTCAGTAGATTTACCTACCCTAAAGCCATATTGGTTTGAAGACAAAAGTTTGTAGGACTCTAGAAAACCTATGAGACGCAAATTTAAAACTTTTTCCAATATTTTTGCAAAAATGGGAAGCACAGATATCGGTCTATAGTTACTCAGACAGTCTCTCTCACCTGCTTTAAATATAGGGTAAACAATAGCTTTTTTAAGTCAAGAGTCTCCGTAACCGGCGAGCGTGTATGAGACGAACTATGAGAGTCGAGGAAGCCAGAGAGGTATGTAAGGAAAGAACCTGTTGGAACTCTGTGCTCTCTGCCTACCCCGCAAGGGATCTGGCGTGAGGTTATGGATGGATGGAATAGCTTTTTTGAGAAGAATAGGAAAAGTTCCAGTCGACATGGATAAATTACAAATATGGGAGCCAGAACTTCAGAACACTTATGTAAACTTTTTGGTGAGATATTGTCCCAGCCGGGAGTACTATCCTTTCGGAGACTATTAATGATATTTATTATTTCTTGCTCATCAGTGGGCAGAAGAACAAGTGAGTTGGATAAAGAGTCTTGAATCGTAGATGAGGTGTATAAGGATTCATTACCACTGAACCTTTCTGCAGACTTGGCCCAATAGAAGCAAAAAACTCATTTACGGTGTCAACAGAGGTATTAATATCGGGACTAAGTTTAAGCAATTCTAACGGAGGGGGAAGATGTCGATAAGAATTGATGATATTCTTTATTAGTTTCCAGGTAGATTTAGGATCATTTTTTGCATTTTTGAATTCGATCTTTTCATATTGATCTTTCAGCTTTCTTAATAGCTTGTTACAGAAATTTCTGTATCTCACATATGTAACTCTAACAATATAATTTTCCTGGTCTAATTTTACCTTTCGTTGCATGTCATCTCTGTTGCGAATACAGCGTAGCAAACCTGGAGTGATCCAGGGTTTCAAAATTCTGGATTTGGACGTAGAGTTTATTTTTTTAGAATTTCGTTGTATAGTAGTCGTTACTTTGGTTAAGAGGGAGTTTGTGGCCTCATTTGCATCATTCAAAGTTAGAATGTTATTGAAGTCTGTACTATTTATATCTCTAACAGTGGAAGCGTGGTCAACAATTAAACGGGAGATTTTGTGAGTTGGTAGAGAGTTTTTAGTCTCTATATTTAGAAGTATAGGTGCATGATCAGTTACATATGTATCCAGGACTAATGTTGTAGAATTTAAGTCTAAATTTGTCAATACGTGGTCCAAACAGCTGTTCTCTCTTGTTGGATAGTGATGAGTAGACTGAAGGCCTTGGACGGCAATTAAATTAAGGTATTCGTTAGCCTGGGCCGACCGATTCTGCGGTATAATGTTTATATTCATGTCACCCATTATTACGACTATTTTAGTACTTGACAATGAGGAAAGGACATTGTTTAAAGAATTATGGAAATTGTCCAGATTACGTATAGAAGGGGATCTGTAGATGCCAACAACAGCAAGATCACAACGCTTCAGTTTGCAAATTAGGCAATTGGCATCAATGAAAGTAGGCTCAGAGATGACATGTTCAAGATCTGATTTGATATATAGTATGACTCCATCATTTTGTGTACGGTTCGTTCGAGTACTGTAGATGGATTAACCCTCTAACTGTGGTAGTGATAGAGCTTTGTTTATCCAGCATTCTGATAAAATTAGAATGTCGACGTGTATTTTAATAGTTATAAGAAAAGTTCTTAGTTCGTCAAAGTTACGGGTAATGCTTCGAATATTTAAATGTAAAATTTTGATAGTAGGTTTACTGTGATCGAAGTAAGCTATACATTGTTCAGGTTCAATATTCAGTCAAGTAGATCGGAGTTTTTTGTCCAGTGAGCTCCAGGTGATGTGAGTTGAGTTTATCCGGAATAGGCCGTTCTCTGTTAAAGCGACGTGAAGCCTCGATCACTTTTTCTTTTAGTGTAACCGCGACAAATGCGGCAACTAAGGGTCTGTTTGTGGTTTTCTTCCCCGGGAGGCGGTAAATATCACGGTGATCCGACTTGCTTATTGGCGCCTGAATAACATTTATGACAAGGGAGGTTAATTCTTCTAAATTTAATTTTCTGTGAACGGAATATTTCTAATTTCGATAGAAGCAGATCGCGAGCTTTGCAAAAGGTCATTAAACTTCATTTCCAAATTGGTGACATAATTTATTTGTTCCAGCCGTTCCTTCTCCAGTTGATTTATTTTAAACTTCATATTCTCAAATAGATCATTCGCGAATTCGATAAACTTCTGCATTTCAGAATTAGTTTTCTGTAATTCAATATCCAGGGCCAACTTATCAAAACGTTTGTCCTGATCCGCCTTCCACTTATTTACCATTGCCATAATTATATATGTTATATAGTATAGGCTGATATTCTATTTACATATGCTTAGTCATTTCTGATGTATTCAGGGAAAGAAGATAATGTAAAAATGCTTACACCAGTTTTAAGGAATACCTTAAGACTGGTGTAAGCATTCAAATTGACGAAAGGCATTCTTCACAGTTTGTATTTATTCATATCATTTAAGCGTGTGTTACCTTTTATATTTATTTTTATACTCAAACCTGTCTATCCACGCTTTTTGCATTTGTCTCCCATACCTTATGACCACACTGTTTAAAAAAATAATCTTAAAAACTACATTTTCATGCTGCTTGCTAGAGATATGTTCGTAGACCACTTGGCTCACTAGGTCAAATAGTCGCATGCTAGTTTCCCACAAGGGACAAATATCTGAGTCCTACAAATATTGATTCGCTCTATACATGAATTCACAGCATATGATTAATTCCTGCATGCTAATGGAAAAATAAACATAAAAGACAAATAGATAACAACCAAACCAGATGGCAACCTGCCAAATTACCTACTTATTTTTTCCTGTTTCAGGGTGATGAAGGAAACGCATTAGTATGCAATGGAGGCCTCACGGGAATTCTATTCTTAACAAACAATTGTGTAGCATCTTCTTTTCCTGAACTCTACACCCGAGTAGCAAACTACACTACTTGGATCCGAAGTGTCACTGGAGGAGCACACACTTTCCGACCCGATTTTGCCTTATGGGCAATATTTTTAATAGTTCAAATTATAACTATTAAAGTTATAAGCTAGAGATCTAATAAGCTGTAATTAAATGTTAACTTAAGTTTAAGATTTCTTTATATCTCTGAAAAGAAGTCTCGAAACTATATGACGCCACATTTAATTTACTGAAAAATCTAGTGCACAAATATTGTTACGCAAGGAAACATTACGTAATGTCCATTTTGGTCAGTGAATATTGAAATTCACATTTTTTTTCTATTGCTAATACCGTAATGTCGCATAAAAATGATAGTTGTACATGTGTAAAAATTAAAATTGATTGAAATAATTCATCTGGAGTTATTACTCCAGATGAATTTTCAGGACACAATCATTTCGTTCATAGTTAGGATCTATAATTATGACATAGATGTTCTTTCGTAAAAATAACTGAATAGATATAATACATGCACAGCTGACATGGAAATAAAATACTATCAAAAATATATGGGGCACATAAAATATATCAATATTATTTACAGTAGGAGTAAGCTATTTAAAATACACGTTAATTATGTACTAGTGGTCGCCCATTGGTCGAAATTCGACCATATTTAATTTGAACTATAAGTTTGAAAATTATTAAGATTCAATTGTCTAAGACTATGCTTCTATAATCACAGATTTCTCCAAGGCTTCACTGTTAATTTGCCTATTTTTTTCAAATAATTTTATGTAGTTTAAATGTAAAATTTAAAACAAAAAATGATTAAAATAAAGAATACATTTTTGTTAATTTTTATTATTGAAACAAAGAACCAAAAAGAAAATGCTGTCCATTGAACTTGACATACATATTTTGATAATTTAATTAATGATACAAAACTTCACTGTAAACGATGTTTTTTATAAAAACTTTTTCATCGTTTGCTGGTTACGTTTGACATTCAGTAAGACTATAGACAAATAATATTAAAGACAAACAACATTAATCTATGCTCAATTTGAAGTGTATTGTGTCAAATACATAGTAGTGTGTGAAATGTTTTTTATTGGTTGAATGTATTTTTTATGCATAATTTTAAAACAATATTAGCATTCTGCACTCCTTCTCTATACTATAAACTGTAAGTGTGGGAAAATTCATACTCCTCCGTCCGCGCAATTTTCGTAAAAAGGGGTACAAAGTTTTTGCTTTACGTATTAATATAATGATAAACATACCAGAATATAAGTTATCAATACGAGTATGGGGGCAATTTACTAGCATAAGCTATGGGTGTAATATTCTAGCAAAGCAGTTGGACCTTAATTATTTGAATACTATTATGCCATGGGATCTATTTATACAAAGCAGAAATATTAATAGAAATGTTTATTAATTCTGTCACTTATAAACTGAGTATTATATAATATAAAGCGCAGCTTCCCGCCCGGTTAACAACTGCGCCACTAACCCGGTTTTTTCGTAATTATAGCTAATATCAATACAGGTGGCCTCAAAAATACAAAAAAATGATGAAAATCGGTCAAACCATTTAGGAGGTGGAGAATCACGATACACTCACACCATATTTATTTTTTTGCTTTTTGTAGTCAGTTTCCCTATTTCTTTTAAAGTTATTTATTTTAAAATTTTAATTGATGCGTGAATTACTTATTAATATTTAGGTCTACTGGCGGCCGCGACGGCCGGCAGGCCAGCATAGAGTAAAGTAATATAGTGGGAATAGAGAACCAACTCAGTGCTTTTTACGCCAACACGATTTCTGTCAGCAAGTAGAAACGTCTATTAATAGTATTCCGAAACTATTTATAAGTACATACCTGTATATAGCTAGCTGTTGTGGTATGCCTATATAGATAAATATTCGTATATAGCTCAGAATTCTACGTGCGTACTACCTATATGAATGTATAGATACAGCTGTGTCTATACATTGCTATAGGTAGCACTCACGAAGATATCCACAAAGATAAAACACTATTCATAAAAGTATAACTTAATACTACAAGAAGCTACAAATCTAGAAAAAACTTACAAAATCATTTCTTATTTTTATTACACAAATAATTTACTTTTACAAGACACAAAATACGTACAAACTAACACCATAACCGGATGGTCAGCGTGCAAAGAAGTTTTAGAACTCGACGTTAGGCAAGGGCAATAATGGGTTTAAGTTGGTAAAGATCCCCCACGCAAATCCAAATAAATTTAACTCAAAATCAGTCAGTAAACACATAATTACAAGCATTCGCGCACAACAAACAAACAATCGGCGGCCATTTGTAACAGTCCCACAGAAAAATTAGAGTTACCAGTCTACAGACTGCACATACACACTGTATCGATTCTTTGTAGAAATTAATAGATAAACATACTTTAACAAAAATAAATCAAATAAACAGTTTAATAGTGAAATAAAAAAAATTATAATGATGTTTGTCACAGGTTCCGTTAATTAAGTATAATATATTTGTTGAAAAACACTAATTTTTTTATTATTAAAACCGAATACCAATTTTAATAAATGTATTAATATTCATACGATACTAATCGGATCTGTTGCGACATCTAGTGAATATCTTAATAACTAATTGGTCTTATTTTGTTTAGGTATAACGATAAGAGGTGGCTTGACTAAAAAAAATGTTTTGACTGTATAGACCTGATACTTTCCAACCCCTGCCGGCCAGTCTCGCCCTATTGATTGCTAAGTGCGCTGTGCGCGCAGCTGCGTCCGTGCCCATCCATATGATGATGATGATGATGCATTCACCGCAGTACGCCTTAAGAATGGTGTAAGCTTTTAAATTGACGAAAGGCATACTTTACAGTTTGTGTTTATTTTAATACTTAAACCTATCTATCTATTATTTTTGCATTGTTCTCCCATACTTCACGATCACACTGTTTACATAAATAATTTTAAAACTTCATTTTCTTGCCCTTCTTTTCCACAGATTGGTAGATTCTTAAATAATCACAAGCCTTTGCTTTATTGCCTATACTAGAGTAGATTGTTGGTCTCTATGATTCGTTTGTAATTTCTTATATGAGAAATTTAGATATCTAGTTTTCACAGCTTGGGACGCTGTTTAATTTACCATACATTATATGATAAACGCAAACTAAGTACGCCTATCATTAACTTAGACATTGATACCAGGGGATCATAGATATTGGTCTTACATTTATAAGACATCTTTTTCTCTATGTATTTTTTTTCGAAGCGTGGCCATTGACTGACCACTATCTTCCCTGATGGAAAGTAAAGATGAGGCCGATGATCTATCTTGCTGACTCAGTTATAGCCTATTCATTCTGTACGCTGGATTTTGTGTAGCTCATGTATTTCTGCGTTTGAACATCACAAATGCAATCAACCCTTTAGGCTAAATCTATTAGCCCGCTGCAGAATCCTATTGTTTTGTTTTTCTATTGTGTCTGCGTATCGGACGGTTAAAGGATTCAACAGAGTAAAAACAACAAATCATTAAACAAGCATTTGAGACCCAATACCCAATGATACCAACTAAACAACTGTACATTTCTGTGTTGTATACATAAATACGCTTACATATTGAGGCGCTCGTAGCGCTGAGCGACCGCGGTGTTCTTACCGATCACCAAGGTTAAGCAGCGTTCGGCTCGGTCGGCCTGAGATGGGTGACCGTTTGTGGCATTTTCATATTCGAGCGTCTCCGTGCTTCGGAAGGCACGTTAAGCCGTTGGTCCCGGTTACCACTTAATGTGGTAGTCGTTAAGCCGAGTTGGAAGCCTTAAAGGCGGCTTGAAAAGTTCCCACAGCAGGTGGCCACAAACCTGCCTCTACCAATCCGCACTGGGTCCGCGTGGTGGAGTATGACCTAATCTCTCGCACCTCGATTTGTGAGAGAAGGCCTTTGCCCAGCAGTGGGCAGTATAGGCTGATATTATTATTATTATTACGGGGGGTAGCTGTTAAATTCTCTGTCACGAACTTAACCAATTGTTTCAAAAATACCTACATGACAGAAATATTAACCTACAATAATATATTGTCACTAGCTATTATAAGAATGGATTATTATAAGAATTAGGTTAAGTTGTTTCCGAAATAAAGATATACCTGTAAAGATATATACGGCGAATACATCGTGAGGAAAACATGCGACGGCTGGAATGGTGGCATCACTATTGGAGGACGTAAGAATTTGAATCTGCGATACGCCGACGACACCACCCTTATTGCATTGTGTGTGTGTGTGTGTGTGAGTGATGTACGCTGTTGGCCGCGAGGCCTTTACAGCTTCACCGAACTTAAGGGCGAGCGTCCAACCACTACGCTCGAGCCAGAAGGGCAAGGGGCGACATACTCGAGGGCGGCTTGAAGAGGCGCCCTCGGTTGGGACAGTCGCTGTGGGGGGACGGGGTGCACTACTAAGTGCACCGGTCAACCGCCGGCTATAGGAGGGGACTACGTCGACGTCTACGTCGACTACATCGTCGTCTACGACTACGTCGACGTCGCCCGTATTCTCAGTGGAAAGAATGGATGACAAAGCATCGGGGGGATCGGTGAGAACATGTCGCGTCGGCGGCGGCTACGATTAACAAATTTGCATGGGTAGATGCGTTCGCAAAGTTTCATGTTGTCGACTTTTTAATATAGGCGTGAATGGGTTCGAGACCTAGATCGGCGTGGAGATGGACATTCCGTACGAACCATGGGGGCTCCTACGGCTTTACGGAGGAAGCGGTTTTGAACTACTTGGAGTTTATCGATGTGAGAGGGGGCCGAATGCCCGAACACAACACACGCATAAGTCATGATGGGTCGAACGCTTTGTAGAAGAAGTTTTGTAAAGCGTCACCTTATTTCTAAGGGACATTTTACTCCGTTTGCAGATTAACGAATGGAGACGACCGAGCACAAAGGATGCTCGGTGACGGTTGATGTGCGGACCGAAGGATATGGTACTGTTTAGAAAGAAAGAAAGAAAGAAAGAAAAATAATTTATTTTGTGCTCACACAACTAAACGCAAAAGAATGAAATGAGTAACAAATGTAATTAACATGACAAAAGATTAACAATAAAAAGGTCGAAATGCAAAGCAGTGATTGTGTGAGACTCAAAATTGGTCCCTGCCTCAGGTAATGCCGCAGCCGTATTATGCTGCCGCGCTGATCTTCCGGCAGCGCCATATTTCGGTAATATCACGAGCGGTCTCTTTCAGATATATGTATTAAAGTCTAAAACTACTAAGGCATATATATATATAAAAAGCGCTTGAGCAAACGAGGGGTTAACAAACTAGAATTAAAATTAAAAATTTGCCCTGTGGAAACCTAATCTTTCAAAAAATCAATTCAAAAATATATATTTATTGTCTGTGGACATTTTGTAGTTTTTTGTGTTTTTTTATTATTTGATAATTGGCAGCACTGTTTCGTTTTGCTGTCAATCAATGTAAATCCCAGGTGCGCCCAAACAAAATGGCGCGTACGACGTGGCAAATCGATAAATCGATAAATCGTGGCATCTGCAATCGTTTGGACGACTGGACGACTGTGCGACCCGATTTACATAAAATACCCAAACCAAGATGTTCTTGTCGTTATTAAGTGCCTATATGTGAGATACGCCGCAATCCCCTGCATCGACGAATGGCTCCCTTTGCCTATCGCGTGCATAGCCCGACGTAAGTTTTATGTACTTTTTTTGCATATTAAGAAGGTGACTTTTGTATTTACAATTAAGCAGCCGCACTGTTTTTAGGGCATGAAAGGGAGGAGGCAGGTTGTTCCAGCACCGGGTTGCAGCGTATCTGAAACTGCCACGGAAGCTCGCGGTCCTGTGTCCCGGTATCAACAGGAGATATGAAGAAGCCCTGGTGTTGTGCTTATTGTGATCCCGGGCCCAAGATAGTTTTTTGTACAGATACTCTGGTTTTTTGGTGAGTATTGGGAATACCCAACAACATTGTAGCCAAATAAAGTTTTCTGCGCGCTTCCTTTTTCATAAGGTTCCCTCTGTTTAGGTATGGTGTAACGTGAGTTCTTGGAGGTATAGGGTAGCAGAACCGAGCACACGCATTCTGTACGCGCTGGATGAGCCTCTCCGTCCGACTAAGCAAGCATGTTCCATACACAGTGTCGGCATAATTCAGCTTAGAGAGAATGAGTGCCTCACATAACTTGATGCGCATATCCACATTTAGGTAAGGACGGATTCTGTACAGTAATTTAAGGCGGTAGAGACAATTACTCACAGCTTGAATTATATGAGACTCAAAGTAGAGTTCTCAATCAAAGACTACACCCAGATTGCGAGCCTCGTTGACTTGCTCAATGGGACATCCTCTGATCCTTATGTCAGGAGCAATAGAACATGTGTTGGCAATGCTGGTTTTTGACCCAAGAATGATGAATTTTAATTTTTTTGGGTTAAAAACTAATGAGTTTTTACTAGCCCAGTCAGCTATGCGTTCTAAGTCCTCATTAATTTTTTTGACAGAGTTGGCACAATCTCGAGGATAAAAAGATCTATATAGCTGCAGATCATTAGCAAAAAGATGGTATTTCGTGTTGGATATGCAGTTGGTTATGTCAGCTGTGTAGAGGATAAACAGGAGTGGACCAAGAATGGAACCCTGCGGCACTCCACGACTGACAGAGCTACAGGATGACGACAACTTGTTTCCATCGCAGCTGCTTGTCAACTCGACAAATTGGGATCGGCCACTTAGGTAACTGTGGAACCATTGTATAGCACCAGTATCAAATCCATAGTATGCAAGCTTTGAGAGCAACAGTGAGACATTTATCGAATCAAATGCACGCGAAAAATCGAGAAGGGTAAGACTTGTGCCCATGCCATGGTCTCTAGCCTCTAAAATATTATCAACCACATCAAGGAGAGCAGTGGCTGTACTATGGTCCCTGTCGAAAACCAGATTGTGCCGATGGCAGTATTTTGTGGTGGTATAAGTACTCTCTGATCTGAGTGCACACAACTTTTTCCACTATTTTAGATAGACAAGGTAGTAAACTTATAGGCCGCAGCTCTTGAATGCTGGTTTTTTTTTCTTTTAATATTGCAATCTGTCCGAGCAGGGGACATTTAGCAATTGGTTAGGATGTAGTAAGGTCTTGGGAGGAACAGGTCCAGTGACAAGCCCTCGGGCAATTATCTACTCTGGAGGAGATCTTGTGGCATTTTACGTTTCAGCCTCCAATCTCTGGGGTGTCGGCTGTCAGTCATCAGATTCTTTGCAAGTAGATTTGGGTGGTTTTGTATTCGCCTTTGTAGGCTGTTGTTTGGCCCATCACTTCCTGTATCACTGTTTTAATGTTTAGGTCGTGGTGTAGTCTATCGTTTGAAATGTACCAAGGTGCGTCTACTATCATCCTAAGCGTCTTGTTTTGAAACCTTTGGAGGATTTCAATGTTTGATGTGGCTGCTGTACCCCACAGTTGTCCATATTGGTTTAATTATGCTTTTATATAGTAGCAGTTTATTTTCTAGGAACAGTTGTGATTTACTATTTAGTAACCATTACATTTTGCGACTCTGTTGGCCCAGTGCTAGGCGTTTGGTAAATATATGCCTTCTCCAAGTCAATCGCCTATCTATGAACGCTTAGCCGTAGACTACCACTGTTGTATAACGAAATGCCTTCTGAACTACGATTAGAAAATAATAAAAAGAAATTTGCGAATATGTATAAAAAATATCTTTTTGAAACTTACGACACCAACACCTAACAAATGGGATTTATGTAATTAAGCCTTCTTAGATTTTAAATACCTGCAATTGTTTATTATGAATTTGTATTCATGTTCGAGTGTGACATCCTTCCACAGTCAAACCGATTAATCGGTTTTGTGGAACCTAGCAATTGTAAACTTTTGTTCTATGTAATAAAGTTTTTATTATTATTATTATGTAAATTCCAAGATATTTTGTTGAATGCTGGTTGGGTTTGCATTTTTTGGGATTGTTTTTAACCTTTTGCGCGAGTCTCTCCCTTAAGTCATTCGCTGCCTCCGTTGTAGATGTTATTAGGATATCGCCTTCGATGTTGTAATTTGCGATTATCCATATCGAGCCTCTTCCGGCTGCTTATGAGTCTTTGGAGGGGGCTCCCTCAAGAACGTTTCGGCGGCGACTGCCACCTCCTCCGTTCGTTGGTTTCTCCTGATTTTCCTCCCCAGCACACTTGGTATGCCAAAGACCGCCTTCCCGAGCGCCGTTGTTAAAGTCGCGAGTTTTTTGGCACCTATGGTGTCTTTTGGCTTCAGCTTCGCTGTGCTCTCCTCGAGAGCTGCCCTCATTTGTAAGCGTTCAGACCCGCTGAGCCCGTCTTGAGTCGCTATGGGGTGTCCCCAGATGTCAGTTGGGGTTTTTGTGGTGAGGTTTTTGGGCAGTCATGGCCGTAGGAAGTCGAGGTTTTGTCCTCTATCCTCATAGGCCACTACTTCATGGTGTTTTGAAGCTTCTATTATCCCGATATGGTCGGCAGGCTCACCTTCCTCATACTCCACCACCATAGCGTCTACACTTACTTTTGTTGGTTTGTCTCCCTCCCCCACTAGGCTGATGAGGTGTTCTGAGGGTGGAGGGTGAGAGGTGTTCTCGCCCGCTTGGAATAGTGCCACGGTCTTGTTCTTGGTTTGCACTATTCTGCACGCTGTGTTTCCGATCCCCGCGGTTTGCAGCTCGCTGAACTTCTTGCGCTTCATTGTGTTCTTAAACGATCTGCCGTGAAGGAGGGAGGCAAGTCCGGGTGAGATGGTTACCCGTTTGGGGCCGCTTGCGTTGCAGTAGCCGATGCCAATGCGCTCCGAGTTGTCGTCCATGAACAGGGCGACTGATTTTATATGAATACCCGGCTTCCCACGTTCGCCTCTCCCAAAAAAGTTTATGCTCCTGGGAATGGCGACCGCCAGAGGGGGCATGGGGTTTGTGTTAATGTGTTTGTGTTATTTGAATTGCTGATATTTATGTTTGTGTTTGTATCTGTTGGGGAATCTTTCGATGCCAGAGTGCTGTTCCTTCTGAGGCAGATGCGGATTACCTTATCTGCAAACTTCAGGAAGTGCGGTCTCGCATCGTCGTCTGCCACGATGGCCGCCAGTTCGGTCCTGCTGAGGTTTTCGTTTAACCTGTGTTGCAGGTCCAATCTGTCGGCCGCAAAGCGCGGGCAATCCAGGATTACGTGCCACACAGACTCACTGGTGTTGGGGTCGCAGTCGCACCCTGGGCTGTCTTTCAGCCTGAATCGGTGCAATTACTCCGCTATTCCTCCGTGTCGCGTCAAGACTTGCACTTTGTTGGCCGTCAACCTTGTCTTCCTTACGATGGAGTAAACTCGCTCGACATCGGGGAGGAAGGTCTTTGTGACCGACCCTGTGCTCGAAGGTATGACACCTCGCCTGCGATTTGCAGACCGACTCTTCCCTGATGGTTATCTTGACGTATGACAGGGGTATATTGTTGTAGTCTGTGTGGGTGGTGGATGCCTGGGCCGCCGATTTCGCCAGATGGTCGGCGCGTTCATTGCCGGCGGTCCCCACGTGCGCTTTGAGCTAAAAGAGGCGGACCTCCCCCCCGGCTGCTCTGATCTCGTTTATGCTCCCTTTTATGGTTTTGGCTAGAGGGTGCGTTGTTTTTGGATTAGCCAGCAGGTCAAGTGAAGATCTCGAGTCGCTCATTACGTTTGTTATTTTTACCCCGCTGGCTTTTATCATTTGCACCGCTCTATGGAGAGCATAAAGTTCCGATTGGAATACAGTGCAGTGGGGGTCCAGACTGAAGGTTGAGGACCCGGTCTTCCTTCCCCCTTTCCACCACGTTACTGCAGCTCCCACTCTGCCGAATATTTTGCTGCCGTCGGTATAGATGTGTGGCCCGACGATGTTGTGGCTTTCCAGGGTCTGGGAGTCCGTGCTCTCCAGGAGCCCATACTCTGTTGTTATAAGTTTGGATGGGTGAGGCTGTTCTCGGAAGCTCACCGTGTTCTCTAGTTCCCTTCCCGATGGTATGGAGTATTTTGAGATCCCTCTCTTCGCTGTGTCCTTTACACAGCCAAGAGAGGGATCTCAAAATACTACATACCATCGGAAAGGGAACTAGAGCACACGCTGACCGAGGTAGGGGCTGGAGTTCCCAGTCTCCCTTCCAGGCGCAGAGTGAAGGTTATGGCGTTTGCGTCTGATGTTGTTAGACCTTTCTCTACGCGCCAGTCTTCTACTTTTGGCAGGAGAGGCAGGCTGCACACTGTAACATCGACTATGCTTGTGTACAACCTGTCCCCCCTGACCGTTTCGAAGGTTGGCGTGTTGCCCGTGTTGAGGACTTGGAGATCCATTTGGTTGAGGAAGCTGTTTTACGCAGCGCCACGTTGGTCCTCGTCGCTGCTACCCCACCAGTGGCTCCAGGCGTTAATGTCGCCCCCTACTAGTAGGTTCGATATGGAGAGTTTTTCGCACACCGCTTTCGTGCGACTCAGGTATGGCTTAATGTATTGGTCCCCCTCGAAGTAGAACTTCGAGGGGGACCTCCAATTTTTTGTGTACTGTACTAATGGAGATTGGTCGTCCACCGGTCTCCGTTGGAGTCCGATGTACACCTTCTCCACCTCCATTAGTCTTTTGTGCAAGGGGGTGCAATCTCCAGAATAGGGTTGCATTCGTGCGGGTTCCTCGCGGGTCTCCTGTATCGAACCCTTAGTGTACTTTCCTCAGGTTTCAGATCCCTGAACAATTGTGGGTTCTGAGACCTAAGGTTTTCCACTATGTACTCGTTGTTATTGTAGGACATCACGTCTTTTATGATAATGAGGGGGTTGTTTGCCCTCGCCACTTCGACTTTAAGCCCTTTATTTGTTAGCACTCGACTCTTGACGAGTGCCAGGTCCTCCTTCGTCTCACACCTCAGGACGACTTTTCGGTTTCAAGCCTTTTGGACCCTCTCCACCCTGGCTCCGGTTTTTTTGTGTCCAGGGCTTCTCTGATGACGTTTTTTCCTGTCTTGTTAGGGTCCGTCGACGAGACTATCAAAGTATGGTTGGGGCTCGGTTTTGGCTAAACCTTTTTTGTCGCCTCTGCGTATGAGGGCTTCGTCTGTGTGATATCCTCTGCGGCTTGCATTTCTGCTTGCAGACTCAACGCCGGTGGAGGGATCTTTTGCCTGATGTCACGGAGAGATTTTATTTCGGACGATACTATCTTCAGTTGTTCGGAGATAGGCTGGAGTTGATCCGTGAATTTGATAGGAGCCGGAGGGGCTGGCACCTCTCTTTCCCTCTGCGCGAGTGTGGTTAATTTTTCGCTTATCTCCTAAAGGTTGCCCTCCAGGAGAGGTATGTGTGTGTTAGATTCCTCGCGTGGCTGTGGATTTTCCAGCAGCCTTATTCGCTGACTCTTGGACCTGCCTGGTAGTATTTGTGATTTTCTCAAGGTCTCGGTGCAATCTCATCGGCTTGCCTCGAGAGGGTGTCCACGTTGGAGAGTGTCCCCACCGACGGTGTCGCCGATGGTTCGCACCGATGCTACCAGGTCTTGCAATTTCCAGTCCAATTTTTTGGTGGTTTTTGCAAGGTCTGCGATCTGGCGGTAGGGTTCCCGGGTCTCATGGGGGTATGGCGTAGGTAACTTTGAGGGAGGTTCGGGGTGGGGGGAGTTAGGTTTGGGAGTCCCTAGGGTTACCGGGGGGGAAGGTACCTGCCGGTGGTGCCGCTGTGACGTATCTCCCGTTGGTGTTGCTGATGAGGTCAGTCGATGCCTGGCGTCTGTCAGTTGGGGTTGACGTTTGCTCGGTGCCTGTCAAATGAATGTAACAGGTACTCGATCAGCTCCTGTCAGTTGTGGATGACGTTTCGTTGGTGACTGTCAATTGAATCTAACAGCTTGGCTGGTGCTGGTGCTTGACGGCTGCTTCCGGCGGTGACGTTCAGGGTGGGTGACGCAGTGACAATGTGGTGACCGCGTGTGTTTGACCGCGACTGCGTGATTCGCCTTGCTCGTACTTAACCTCACAAAAACACGTTGATACCTCGTGTTTGGAGGTTATTTGGTGGTAATTTGGGAATGCTGTATCTCCGTTCTCGCTAAAGCGATTTTGATGCGGTTTAGTTGGAGAGACACAGATTTTCCACGCCTTTGAGACAAAAGTGCTTGAGTGGCTGTACCTTTAGTTGCGGCGTCGGTGTGCGCTGTCAAAGTTCCCGGCTTGTCCCTCGGGAACCTTTGGTGTCTGGGACTTGCCCATACTGTCACTAGTCACTGGTACACTGTTTTAACTAATGGTGTAAAACTTTTATTACATTTTTATATTTTTTATTAATTATTTCCGCGGAGTGACATGTACTTTAACAATAAACAATTGTATTTTTTTTTTAATTGTGTTTTTTATTTGTACCCGCCGTCAGGCGGTCGTTACAAAGTGGCGCCAACGTTTGAAGGGCAAAGCACAGGGAAGTTTTCGTACTATTGTGGTGTCGGTATTTTTCAAATCCAGGTGGTAAGCCTTAGCGGACGAGGCTGAACGGGGTGGTACCACTGACCCGTTTCTCATTAAAGAGGAACGAGTAGCCGATTATTGTCATCTGGCTCCGCCGGGTAATCAAATACCATCTCTGATTACCCACATATGCGTGAACTGCACAGTGGGCAATAATTTCTTCTACTACATTTTTGTTTTGTTTTTTTTTATTTTTTTATAACATTGCATTACATTTCATGTTTTTTTAGCATTTGTTTTTTGCATTTGTGTTTGTGCGTAATTGACATTTCCTTTCAGAGATTTTGTTTTTTATTGGTGCATTTATTGCATTCATTTTTTTATTGTTGCAATCATTTATTGTTTTGCAATTTTTTTTTTTTATGCTCTGAAAAGAAAATAGCGGTTACGTATATTATTATACATTGTTCTTAATATTTTTTTTTAACATTGCCCACAATCGTGTCACATTCCATCGCGTATTGTTTTCAAACATTTCAGTTCACTATTTTAATTTCAATTAATTGTCTCACAAAATATTATTTAATATATTGAGCCATTTAAGCTTCAATTGAGGTGTTTAATAAAAATATTTATTTGAATTAGCATGAACTTAGTCAATTTCCTTAAAAATAATTTTGCTTAAAAATGGACCGTACCATTAAATGTTTACATTTAACTGAACCGGAGCTCACGTATGAAGTAGCCAAACGCGGTTTCCTCTCCTTCGTATTTTTTTTTTGGTAGTATGTTGTCATACTTTTATAGTGTCTCTGATCCTCATATCAAGTCACTTATTATGTTGTTATATTCACGTGGGTTATACACGTTGAATTTACCTTATCATTTTCGTTCTGTTTCGTGGGTTCGACTCATAAAATGTTTTTCCTTTTTTAAGATTGCTTATCAATATTATGATATATTAGCATTCGTTTTATTTTATCATGTATCGGCAAATATTAACAAGCCTATACAAACAAGCCTACACGAATTTGATGTTTTGATTGGGAGTTTTGTTTTAGTGTGTATGATTCCTTTATAGGTCTACACACGTTTTGTATATTTGCGTTTTGCAAATTTTTAGCGGGGTTGACAGTTTCTTGGTATAGGTCTACTCGTCTGCTGCTTTCTTCTCGTTACAGCAGGTCGTGACTGTAACAAATTCGCTAAAGACTAGACATACTCGCAATGCCGCTTAGTCTAATTAATTTTGTTTTAATCAATTGTTCGTATATTTATCATAGTCGTCACCGTCCACGGTTCGATTCTTGTTTTCCTTGATACATAGTGTTTCGGAATATTGGTTTAATTTTTTTTCTTTCTTTCTCTCGTCTACAATAATTTTAAAATTAAAAAGTTGTTGCGTTTCGGTCTCTGTCTACGTTGTCTTTGATGAATTAAAATAAGCCTACACGAAAGTTGACGTTTAGTTGGGAGATTGTTTTTTTTTGCGTTTTGCGCGTTATAGTGGATTATGAGCCTTGTATAGGCCTAATTCGTTTATTGTTTTGCGTTTTGCGCATTGCGCATTTATGGCGGGTTGCGACCTCTAGTATGGGTCTGATTCGTCTTGTTGTTTTGCGTTCTGCGCGTATAGAGCGGGTAGTGACTCTTTAAGTAAGCCTACACTAATTTTCTCGTTACAGCGGGTCGTGACTGTAACAAATTCATCAAAGACCAAATGTATTTCACAGTGCCGATTCGTCCGAATTTTTCACGTTTCAGTATTCTTCCTCTTAGACGCTCCTTGTCAAGCAGTCTCGAGTCCAATCTTTTAATAGAGTTGTACTCTGTTTGTATGGCAGTCTGTTGATTATAAATTTCCTCAGACAACTATGACAGGTCGTATGCTAGGTCGCATGGTAGGTATTTGTTAGTGGAAGTATGAAAGTGAGACAGTTACTGGGCAGTTCTGTCCTTCTTGGGCGCTTACCGCAGCGGATTTTACTACGTAAAATCCTTTCTCTGGGAGAGGGGGTATTGTTACGTCGTAACATAGTTTTAAAAAAATATAAAATAAAAATAAAAAATCTTTACACACAAACAAACAAAATAACTAGTTGTTACATCGAATGGAAACCGCGCGCTTTAACTAGTGATAGCATCATTATGACCATAAAAGACAAATTCCTTCTAGAACACCTAATAAGAAACGCCCACAACATAGAAGGATCTAGAAATAATACAATAGCGAACAACGGGACAATGATCCTATCTCACTCGGATCGGTTATTGCTAACTTAGTCACACAAGAATTTTATAAAAAACAGACAATAGTTTAGGACGTGCCTTGCTTCGGTTGAGCCGTTCTTTCTATATCTCTGTCCTCGTCTCAGACGAAGGATCAAGAGATCTGAATGCACACTGTTGCCAGGCAGGAAGTAGGCCGTCCTGGGGGGCAGTATATAAAAACGAGTTCGCGCAGGAACAACCGCTTTTCGACGCTAGAGCTCGCACGACAACAATTCAGTTCCGTTCAAACAGTGCTTTATTATAATAAAAAAATAAAAGTTTAAATTAGCAACATTCTTCAACCCCCTTGAAAACTGGGGGTCCACCGTACGGGTTGCCAAAGTACGGTTTGGGAGACAGCAGGCCTCACCTCTACCCGTCGACTCCCGCTGACCTCGGCGGCTGAGGGCCTTGTACAGGGCACCTCCAAGTTCCCCACCTAGCCGGTGGAGGCTGATTACCGAAGACCCTCCACGCGTCACGGGATTGACCGGCCTAAAGATAGGTCCCCAGCGCCCATAGGTTTTTTTTGTGTGACCCGAAAACTCCCCTGTGCCGGGAATTCACGCCCCATTTTAATATTATTACTTATTTTAATTTTCTTGATTCTTCTTATTACGATTTTTAATTGTTTGCGTTCAATTACATATATTTTTTTTGTTAACAATAAACAATTGTATTTTTTTTTAAATTGTGTTTGTTATTTGTACCCGCCGTCAGGTCGTAACACCGTAGTGGCTTAATTTCTTTAGGAGTATTTCCTCCAGAATATAGCAAGACTATCCTGTGACTCTTCCCAGGCATCAAAAATGTTCTTTAACAATTTTACTCCTGCGTCTATGGTTGAGCAATTCTTTGTAAAACCGAATTGCTTGTTATGACTGAAATATGGAAGGTTCTTTGTTAAAACTTAACGTATTCATACGGGATGTCTATGTATGATTCACACGTATTTATCTATCCACGTGTACAAGCGGCACATTAATCCGCATCTTACAGCTGTTTATATTTTAAAAATTACGGTTTCCGAGTGTATTGCAACACTGTACATGTGCAACCTTTGGGCTAATTATACTCTAAAATCATACAGCGACCTCAGTATTCAATACACCAATACGTTTAGAAAACTGATGGAGCTGCCTCGCTTCTGCGCATCTGGAATGTTGGCTGATGCCCAAGTAGACTGCTTTTACACAACGATGCGAAAACGGTGTGCATCCTTGGTGGGTAGCCGGGCCAGCTCCAACAGCATTTTAATATGATAGCCAATAGGTTAGTCTGCGAATATGTGAATTGCTGCTATGCTATCTCAAACGGCATGAACTCAAGGTTAATTCAAAATAGATAATACTAATATTAGTCCTAAGGTTTGGTCAAATAACAAAGCGCTCGGCTACGTTCGTTCGTGATGTTTACCGCCGCGCCAAGCGGGACTGCGTTGTGTGGCGTTTCCCGTACATTTCAGTACATTACAGTTGCCCTAGCCGCGCCACCGTAGCGCTCCCATCGCGCTGCGTCGGCTATGTGGCAAAACCTTTAAGTCTACTTTTTTTTTAAATACAAACCTTAGCCTTAACACTAGGAATTATTCATGAGTCGTCGGTGCGTTTACCGAACCGTCACCGAGACTGTAAGATATATTTGTGGGTCATACAAAGATTTGTCCTCTGCGGGAATCGAACCCGCGCCTTCTCGATTCAATGGGCGGAGCGACTCAAGCTCCTAACCACTGGTCCAAGCCGTCCTAACGTCCACTGGACTAATAGATGTAGAAGTCTTAGTTCCTTGAATAAATTTCTATTCTATTCTATTGCCACCAAGTATTATTATTTAAAAAAAAATCTTATATTGTTTACAATAAAAATGGTGGCTTTTTATTGCGATGACAAAGATTTATGATATGATCACAAATTGTTATTGCTTTAATATAACTACAATGGAAGCAGTCGTTATTTTATTGATTCACTATCACCACACGGTCACCCCTGAAGTTTATATTTAACTGCTTTTTCATAGTCATAAATGTATCGAAATAAAACTAGACTTTATGAAAAACTAAACCGTATAAAATATACACCTATTTAAAACTATGCTGAAGAATTACCGCCCTATTTCGCTCCTGAGCCACATTTATAAGCTGTTTTCAAGAGTTATTACGAATCGTCTTGCGCGAAGGCTCGACGAATTTCAACCCCCGGAACATACAGACAGAACAGTCGACTGGCGATACATCCAAGTGTTAAGAAGTCTCTATAACGCCGCGACCATGACCATCCAGGTACAAAACCAGCAGACCAACCCTATCTCAATGCATCGAGGAGTGAGACAAGGGGACGTTATCTCCCCCAAATTGTTCACAAATGCATTGGAGGATATGTTTAAGACGCTGGACTGGGACGGTCATGGCATAAACATAAATGGCAGTCATATCTCACACTTGAGATTTGCAGACGACATCGTCATTATGGCCGAAACGTTGCAGGATTTACAACAGATGCTGACCAGCTTAGCCGATTCTTCCAAACAAATAGGTCCCCGCATGAACTTGGACAAGACCAAGGTAATGTTTAACCGACATGTAGTACCGGAACCTGTTGCAATACATGGCGCTATTCTCGAGGTTGTTCAAGAATATGTTTACCTAGGGCAAACTCTGCAGTTGGGGAAAAACAACTTCGAGAAAGAGGTCAACAGAAGAATACGGCTGGGCTGGGCGGCATTTCGGAAATTACGTCGAGTATTTACATCGCCCATTCCACAAAGCCTAAAGACAAAAGTCTTTAATCAGTGCGTCCTGCCCGTTATGACATATGGAGCCGAGACGTGGACACTCACGGTTGGAATGGTTCATAAATTTAAAGTCACTCAGCGAGCTATGGAAAGGGCTATGCTCGGAGTTTCTCTGAAGGATAGAATCCGGAACGAAGTCATTCGACAGAGAACCAAAGTTATCGACATAGCCCACCGGATTAGTAAGCTGAAGTGGCAATGGGCCGGTCACATTAGCCGAACAACCGATAACCGCTCGGACAAACGAGTTCTTGAGTGGAGACCGCGGTCGGGCAAACGTAATGCAGGACGCCCTCAGGCTAGGTGGAGCGATGACCTTCGTAGGGCGGCTGGCAGAAACTGGATGCGAGTAGCCGAGGATCGTACCCAGTGGCGTGCACTTGGAGAGGCCGATGTCCAGCAGTGGACTGCTATAGGCTGATGATGATGAAAATTATGCTTACTGATATTTTAATCCAATATGTTCCATTATCCATTTGCGGACCCACAAATTTGTTAAGGATAATTTTAATAAATTTTAAGATAAAATACATAAATAATAATAATAACCCTGTTAAGAAACTGTCCCACCGTTGGGCACGGGCCTCCTCTCAACCTAAGTTGGCAAACTTCACACACCTTCGAGAAAACTTTTAGGCAAGGATGTTTTCCTTGCGTGCCTGGGTTCGAACCCGAGACCTCAGACCTTGCAGTCCAATAGTCTAACCACTAGGCTGTCACCGCTATCTTAAGATAAAATACTTAATCAAATTAAATATTCAGTTATATAAAAAAATAGTTTCAAGTGTTTCACTTTTAAACATAGTATATATATATATATATATATATATATATATATATATATATATATATATATATATATATATATATATATATATATATATATATATATATATATAGCTGAAAACGCCAATGCATTCCACAAATTTCTTTGATAAATCCTTCACAGTTCAAGCTGTCCGCTTGTGGAATGCATTGCCTGTATCAGTCAGACGTGCACAGTCGTCAGCTTCCTTCAAAAAGATGGTCAAAGACCACTATCTCTCTACTTGCTGACAAAATATGATGCATCATAGTCAGTCCCTTTTTGTTATACTTTTTTGTAAGTATGTATGTAGTTAAATATGTTTTGTACTTATTTACGTATATATGTATTTATTTATCTTTTATGCAAATTTCAGTACTTGTATATACCAATGATAGCGTACGCCACCAACTGCCCTGATTACTTTTTTTTTTTTTCTAGTATTTTGTATTTAACCAGGTTGTCTGGAAGAAATTGCTCTTAGCAATAAGACCGCCTATTGTATCAGTGTCTTATTTTACATGTTTTTTTTTATAATTTTGATGGTGTACAATAAAGAGTATTGTATTGTATTGTATTGTATATATATATATATATATATATATATATATATATATATATATATATATATATATATATATATATCATAAATATTATCTTGCCTCATTATAATTTTCCCATTCCGCTCATTTTTTATAGAAGGAATCTTGCGTCATTAGTATTAACCATGTACTTGTTACGCTGTGTGTAAAGATTTTTTATTTTTATTTTATATTTTTAAAACTATGTTACGACGTAACAATACCCCCTCTCCCAGAGAAAGGATTTTACGTAGTAAAATCCGCTGCGGTAAGCGTCCATGAAGGACAGAACTGCCCAGTAACTGTCTCACTTTCATACTTCCACTACCAAATACCTACCATGCCACCTAGCATACGACCTGTCATAGTTGTCTGAGGAAATTTATAATCAACAGACTGCCATACAAACAGAGTACAACCCTATTAAAAGATTGGACTCGAGAACAGTACTGCTTGACAAGAAGCGTCTAAGAGGAAGAATACTGAAACGTGAAACATTCGGACGAATCGGCACTGTGAAATACATTTGGTCTTTGATGAATTTGTTACAGTCACGACCCGCTGTAACGAGAAAATTAGTGTAGGCTTACTTAAAGAGTCACTACCCGCTCTATACGCGCAGAACGCAAAACAATAAGACGAATCAGACCCATACAAGAGGTCGCAACCCGCCATAAATGCGCAAAACGCAAAACAATAAACGAATAAGGCCCATACAAGGCTCATAATCCGCTATATCGCGCAAAACGCAAAAAAAAACAATCTCCCAACTAAACGTCAACTTTCGTGTAGGCTTATTTTAATTCATCAAAGACAACGTAGACAGAGACCGAAACGCAACAACTTTTTAATTTAAAATTATTGTAGACGAGAGAAAGAAAAAAAAAAATTAACCAATATTCCGAAACACTATGTATCAAGGAAAACAAGAATCGAACCGTGGACGGTGACGACTATGATTAATATACGAACAATTGATTAAAACAAAATTAACTAAACTAAGCGGCATTGCGAGTATGTCTAGTCTTTAGCGAATTTGTTACAGTCACGACCCGCTGTAACGAAAAGAAAGCAGCAGACGAGTAGACCTATACCAAGAAACTGTCATACTCCGCTAAAAATTTGCAAAACGCAAATAAAACAAAACGTGTGTAGACCTATAAAGGAATCATACACACTAAAACAAAACTCCCAATCAAAACATCAAATTCGTGTAGGCTTGTTTTAATCCGCTAAAGACAAACATAATTAATTACTGAACGAAATAATGTTGAATTTAATATTTGCCGATACACGATAAAATAAAACGAATGCTAATATATCATAATAATGATTAGCAACCCTAAAAAAAGGAAAAAACATTTTATGAGTCGAACCCACGAAACAGAACGAAAATGATAAGGTAAATTCAACGTGTTTAACCCACGTGAATATAACAACATAATAAGTGACTTGATATGAGGATCAGAGACACTATAAAAGTATGAAATAATAATATTATTATAACAAACACCTTGTATAAAACCATGTTTCAAGCAATAAATGATTTATCCATCTATCTATTCATGACAACATACTACCAAAAAAAAAAAATTACGAAGGAGAGGAATGTAGTTTAAAATCCTTGATGTGCCAGTTTCCTAAATTATTTCCAGACATGTCTTCGACGGTGTAGACTAATGGGGAGCGCTTGGCTATTATTTTGCATTTCAAGAATTTCGGAGCTAGTTTTTTCGCGAAGTGAGCATCCTTATCGCTTTGGAAATAGCACCGTTTCCACACAATGTCTCCTACGTTAAAATCTACGGGTTTTCTGCGTAGGTTATAATGTCGCGAGCTTTTGACATGGCTGTTATACAGAGATAGTTGGACTTTGTCGAATATTTTTGCCAAACAGCCGAGGTTTTCCGCGTATTCATCGCGTGGCGAGAGCACCAGATCAATTGGGTCTACATCTGTAGAATAATGCGACCCGCATGGTACAAGTTCTCTACCGTACACTAGAAACGCCGGCGTGTATTTGGTTACCTCGTTAACGGCACTATTCATAGCAAACTGTATCTTTGTTAAGTTTACATCCCAAGTTCTGTGGTCACCTTCTACAAAAGTTGATATGGAGGTGATCAATGTTCTATTATAACGTTCCACAGTGTTTACTTGGGGCGTATATTTAGGCGTGAATTGCACTTTTGGAATTTTATAATATTCGTATAGTTTAGCTAATTCACGACTAATGAATTGCACTCCATTGTCCTGCAAAACCACCTGTGGGATGCCATGCACAAGGAAAACACCTTCCTCTAAACATTTGGCGACATTTGCTGCCGTAGCTCTCCTTAGAGGGAATAGTAAACAATACTTGGAAAAACAACAACAAACTACCAATATGTAAGCATTCTGCTTACGGGAAACTGGTAGAGGGCCTACTAGATCTATGGAGATCATTTGAAATGGCCTGCTACACTCCTTAGGCCTACCTAGTGGACCAAGGGTAGTATGGGTAGGAGATTTATATGCAGTACATGTATCACAAGCTGTCACAAATTTAGCAGTATCGCCGTACATACCTGGCCAATAATAGCGTAACTTAAGTCTTTGGTAAGTTTTAAAAATTCCCATATGTCCCGCAGTGGGGTCCGAATGGTTGTTTTTTAGTATCGTTTCACGATGTTCCTTAGGAACAACTTCCTTCCATTCGAATTCGGATGTAAGTGGGCTGTTACCCTTCGAGAAACGATACAATTTCCCATTCGTCACCACGTAGTTCGGAAAACTAGTAGGCGAACTTACGCAACCGTTGAAGATGTTAAGATACCAGTCGTCTTTAGTAATGTAACTGCGATCACTTGTGGCACTAATTTCTGCTACTGGTACTGCTCTAGATAATGCATCTGGAATTACATTATCTTTACCTTTACGGTGTTTAATAATAAAATTAAAGGCAGAGAGCCTCAGACCCCAGCGGGCGAGACGACCCGTAGGGTTGGACAAGGTTAAAAACCATTTTAAAGCTGAATGGTCGGTGTAAACCGTAAAACACTTACCATTCTCTAAATAACAGCGCCAGTGTTCGAGAGCGTCCAGCACAGCCAGAGTTTCTCTCTCTGTAACGCTATAGTTGCGTTCAGGACCCGTTAAAGAGCGGCTCCTGAATGCTATGGGGCGGTCAACGCCATCTATATTTTGGGTGAGCATAGCACCTAGCCCGAAATTACTGGCGTCTGTGTGAACTTCGAAAGGAAGGTCGTAATTAGGGCAGCATAATACCGGTGCTGTGACCAAACATGATTTAAGTGTCGTGAAGGCCGCTTCCGCTTCCGCTGGCCATCTGAAGGGTGGAGCACACTTCTTTGTTGATGTTAGAGAGTTCAGAGGGCCCGCAATGGTGCTGAAATTTGGTATAAAACGTCTGTACCAAGATGCGGTTCCTAGGAATCTCTTCACATCTTTTTTCGTGGTTGGTGTTGGGAAGTTGAGTATAGCTTCCACCTTCAGCGGGTCTGTGCGGAGACCCTCAGCGTCAACCACATAGCCCAAATACTTTAAGCTATCCCTAAAAAGTTGACATTTTTCGAAGTTAACTGATAAGTTAGCTATTTTAAGTTTTTCCAATACGCGCAGCAGCAGGGACACGTGATCCTGGAACGATTCGCTAATTACTATAACGTCGTCTAAATAACAGAAGACTTTGTGCTCGAACTCCGGTCCAAATAAGGTATCCACTAATCTTTGTTGTGTAGCTGGCGCATTGGTCAACCCAAAAGGCATTACATTAAAAACGAAAGTTCCGCGACCCGGAACGTAAAAACTAGTCTTCTCTCTGTCCTTTTTATCCAATGGAATCTGCCAAAAGGATTTTGACAGGTCAATTGATGACAGGAAACGAGCGTCCCTAAGGTTGTCTAAGATCTCTGATATATACGGTAGGCTATAGGCGTCTTTTTTGGTGACCGAGTTAAGCTTCCTACTGTCTAGGCATACCCGAGGTTTACCCTCTTTTTTCTCTACTACTATGACAGGGGAAGACCACGGACTTTCGCCTGGCGAAATTACGCCGAGTTTCAACATTTCGTCTACCTGCTCTGATACGATTCTTTGTTTTTCCGGCGACAACCTATACGAGCGCTGCCTAATAGGAAGTGCATCTCCTGTATCGATCCTATGGGTAATTAGGGATGTTCTACCTAAACCTATACGTTCAAAAGAGATATTTTTAAATTGCTCAATTACGCTATTCGCGATTATTTTTTCTGATGGCTCTAACGTGTCATAGGAATGAAGGCCTAGTGAGGAAGTAGAAGACGTTGTAATATTATAAACTTTAGGGTCTGTGTTACTGATAAAATCTAAGTTAGGTAAATATTTAGGACAAATATTAAATTTTTTCCAAAAATCAATGCCAAGAATTAAATGTGAATCTATTTCTTGTATTACATGAACGTTTAATATTTTAATTATATTTTCGAAAACTATAGGTAACAGAATATTGCCAATAGAATGATAAGACTGACCGCCTGCAGTCGTAACTGTTAATATATCAGCAGTGTTCAATATGAACCCTGCTTTTAAAAGTTGTAAATGGGAATTATTCCCTAAAATGGTAATAGCTGAACCCGAATCTAATAGACCTAAATATTTTAAGTTAGGATAATTAGCAATTGAAACCGTAACATAAGGAAGAGGATCGTTATGAGGTAATTTATTAAAAATAGTAGCGACCTTGAAAGTGCGAAAGAAATTTTTTATAGTTGTCAGCCAGTTGGCCCAGTCTTCCTGGTCGAAGTTAGACTGACTGCAACTTTCCTGAGCTAGTTTTTTGTATGATTATTATTGTTATCTTTAATGTTTGTTTGTAGGACTTTAGAAGGCGGGCTATATTTGTCCTTACATTTAGGGCAATCTGTAACTTTATAACCGCGTTCGCCGCATCTGTAACACTGAAAAGGACTCACGAACGGTTTTTTTTTTTTGGAATTGCACCTAGGGCAAGTAAAAGTAGTGTGGTCCCGAAGGCCACATTTAAAACAATATTTTTTATTTAAGTTTAACGAGGCTAACCTATTTGAATTATATTTATTTTTGTTTGTTTTGATAGATAGATAATTAAATTCTGGTGCTAATGAGCAACCAGGGTTACACGAAGGTTCTTTGAAATTGGAATACCGAGCGTTAATTCTTTCATAGTTTCTGCAGACTTCTCGTAATTCAGAAATGCTAGAAATATTTGGATTCGTAGCCAAAACTCCCGCGTAACACGGCCTAATATTGTGAAGAATTATTTCTAATTTATCCGCCTCTGGCACCGATCCGGAAAGTCGCGAAAACATACCGTGCATAATCGCTAGATAGATAGTTATGCTTTCTTCTTCGCCTTGGCTTCGCGAACGGATCTCGTACATCATTTTGTAGTCAAAGTCAAAAGTGTCGAAGTCCGTTCTTAGCGAAGATAGTAGTTCGTGCCACGAACCTATGCCATCCCTTACGCTCCTGAGCCAATGCAAGGCTTCCCCGGTGAAAATTTCTGGCGCTAAACGCATCATTCTTTCGTCCGAAATATTTCGTGCCAACTTAAGCTCTTCTAAGCGAGCGATAAAAGCGCGTACGCAGGATTTGCCGTCATATTTTGTCTTTAGAATTTCTGAAAGCGAAGTCCTATCGCAACCTACTTCCGTATTTGTGTATGTTGTTTCCTTCCTCTCGTACGGACTATTTGGTACATTTAAACTATCCTGTACTGAAGTTTTTCCCACTAACGGTTTGTTTTTGTTTGTGAAATTATTAAACCTAGTCTGGAGGTCATTGAATTGTTCAACGATATCATCAAAAACCGTTAATAAAATTTCATTTGTAGGTTTTTCTATTCTTTTTAAACGGAAGTAAATGTGATTAATTAAAGAGCGAGTACGATCTAAAACTGGTTTGTTATCCGGATTATTGTCTAATGTATCTAAGTTTATAATTATTCTGCTAAAGGTTGCGTTAACTTCTTTCATGTCTGTCTCTATGTCATAGCATGAGTCATAAATCGCGTCCGCAGGATATTCCGAAACAATTTTATTTATTTGCACTCTAAGATCCTCAACCCTGTCTTTAGGTTCTAAACCGCGTATGGCTACTTCATACGTGAGTTCCGGTTTAGTTAAATGTAAACATTTAATGGTACGGTCCATTTTTAAGCAAAATTATTTTTAAAGAAATTGTCTAAGTTCAAGCTAATTTAAGTAAATATTTTTATTAAACACCTCAATTGAAGCTAAAATGGCTCAATATATTAAATAATATTTTGTGAGACAAATAATTGAAATTAAAATAGTGAACTGAAATACGCGACGGAATGTGACACGATTGTGGGCAATGTTAAAAAAAAAAATTACAACGATTTAAAATAATGTACGTAACCGCAATTATCTTTTCAGAGTTAAAAAAAAATAAAATTGCAAAACAATAAATGATTGCAACAATAAAAAAATGAATGCAATAAATGCACCAATAAAAAATAAAATCTCTGAAAGGAAATGTCAATTACGCACAAACACAAATGCAAAATACAAATGCTAAAAAAAACATGAAAGGTAATGCAATGTTATAACAAAATAAAAAAACGAAACAAAAATGTAGTAGAAAAAAAATTATTGCCCACTGTGCAGTTCACGCATATGTGGGTAATCAGAGATGGTATTTGATTACCCGGCGGAGCCAGATGACAATAATCGGCTACTCGTTCCTCTTTAAAGAGAAACGGGTCGGTGGTACCACCCCGTTCAGCCTCGTCCGCAAAGGCTTACCACCTGGATTTGAAAAATACCGACACCACAATAGTACGAAAACTTCTCTGTGCTTTGCCCTTCAAACGTTGGCGCCACTTTGTTACGCTGTGTGTAAAGATTTTTTATTTTTATTTTATATTTTTAAAACTATGTTACGACGTAACATACTACATTCCCAAATCTGGGATGGTAGAGGTGTACCATATACAATCACATTTAACAAACGATATGGCATGTTACTAGACACAATTGCAGACTCCAAGCTGAGGCTATATAGAAAATCCTAGGTCGAACAAATTGTCCTTTTTCTGTCGTAAAATTCTCAGCCGTTGTCTTAAAATTGGAATCGTACATCTCTGTCTCCTCCTCTTCGGGAATATAACTGCGGCTATGTTTATTATTATTTTTATATCAATAAAGTTTAGAAGAAAGAACAGTGCGTGAAAGAAATGAGATTAATTTTACAGCTGGCCAACCACGTCTGCGTGGTATCTGCGGATGTCCCTCGAGCTCACTGCAGTAAAGAGATTTTTCCTAACAATTATTATTACATTAGGTAATATTGACCGTTGCAGTACATTTTCATAAACACCATTAACCCCCTTGTCAGTTGAACTTCTCAAATAAAACGTAATTACCGATTTAATATATGTTTTTGTCTCAGTCAAGTGTAGAATTCGCCATATTTCAAAACGGCTCGCTGGACTTAGCCCTAGTGTAAAACGGCGGATCAACGTTGAGGCGAATAGTCATAACATAGTGTTCTACAATATGACGGCCCACGTAGGATATTTGCATTGCAGGGTATATTATATGGTAATGGTTAGAATCGTGACCAAAACGCGCGAGCGGAGCGAGCGAAAGAAGCGCTAAATGAGAATGTGCCGCGGTTACTTACAAAGCGATAGTTCATGGATACGCTTATTAAATTTCGACTAGCTTAACTGAAGAACACAAAGCCCTTATACACAACGGCGGACGTTCGTACAGCCACAGTATATCTTATTATATTTACACTTTGATACAATCCGGCTTAACGTCCACCGTTTACAAAACGGTGAGCCTTTTTGTACAATTTGGCTGCAACAAACCATATATGAAGGACTGGATTCATTTAGTGAATCGTGATTCAAAAATAGTTTCAGCGATTGAAAAGATTTTTAAATAATTATTTTTTTTCGATATGTCAACAGGAAAAAATCTAGCTTCCAAATATTATTACATTTCACGTGAATGGCAAAATATTATAACACAAGCCGAAGTACCTATAAATACTTAGATACATGAAATAAATCAGGACAATGTTGAGTATTCACTCGACGAACCAAGTAAATCTCAGTCTATCTCTAAAAGCGTAATGCCCGAATCATGCATTATCATAAAAAACATTTGAAAACTAAGTGCGATATAAAAATGAATACCGCACTCGACCCGACAGTAAAATAAAACTGAATCTCAAGCACAGATAAGAGGGTGAGTTGGTTTTTAACGATGACTTTCTGTTCAGAATCGTGATAAGGGCTCAGTTAAACGGCTAATTAGGATTAAGAAAGGCAAGTGAACAAACCTGATCTTTTTCTTCCTATTTCTCAGTGAGAATATCTTTCTGGAAGGAAGCTGAGCTTGTCAAAAATAAATGTTTTAATGATTTTCGTAGATTGTCTGGTGAAAAAGAATGGCGACAACGCTTACTGTTATGTCAGTCTTTATAAACTCCTACCTAAGCACGAATAAATTGACATTAGTGGCACGTTGTGAACAAATCGTGCTGTCGCGTTTATTTGTATTTAGTAAAGTTGTTGTGTGAAAAAGGCGGCGTATTAAGTCGAAAGCGTTACAACGTGAATGTGTTCGTGCTTAGCTCTATGTTTACAGAACAAATAAAATTGTTATATTTGACATTTTTTAAATCAATACATACACGTACCCAAATAAACTCTCCGGAATTACTTCCAAATTAGCTTTAACACGAGATACAGGGCCCGTAAATCTAATGAAACTAATCTCTTTGCCCTAGAAATTTACAAAAACAATATCTCGTACCATAACTCACTGGTACAAATGCTTCGTCTGTACAATGATTTAGCCAAGTCCAATATTAGCCTCGATATTTTTGAAATTGAATATGCATAATTTATTAAAATTGTCAAAGATGTCATTTATGCTATATAATGTCATGCTATGTAATATTATGTTACCCAGTCCGGAGTTTGTAATTGTGTATATGACATTAGGCTCCCCTCCTATTACATGGGACCTAACATCGTCGGCGAAAAGTGAGCGTACTGAGTACACATCTGCCACCTCTCCGCTTGGGGAATAAAGGGCTGATATTATTTAAGTTTGTTTTTATGTTTACTATATTGTAATAGGTGCATTCCAAAACAGTCAGTGGGTATAGAAGGTCGTCAAATATAAGCGTAATTCTAAGACCTGTTTATAAAACGTTATTTGGCACCAGTTTTTAACATCTATAGTGCGTCTTTATATTCGGACTCAGAAAGGAAGCGACAGTAATAATAAAATGCAGCTACAACGCAACACTATTAATTGACAGAGAAGACTAGATGAATTTATTGGTGTTTAATGCTTGTAACCATTGATAACTCCAAACAATTATTTTAACGCTTCTAACATTTCCGAACACCGCATAAATGCTACACCACATATTACACTCTTCTGTATTTAGAAAAGTATTCTTATAAATTTGTCGTTACCATTTGTAACAACAAAATGGATACAGCAAAGCAAAAAATTAGGATCAGACACCGAGCTCGCCGGCGATTCCTTGCCCGCCGGCCGGTGCAGAGCACCAGGGCGAGACACCTTGTATATACTAGATCCCCATAGCGACTGCCCAAGCCGAGGCCGTTCCTCCTTGAGGCGCCCTTGAGCTAGTTGGCCCCTTGCACTTTTGGCTCAAGCGTAGTGGTTGCACGCTCGCCCTCTTGTCCGGTGAAGCTGTATCCTGCAGTCAACAGCGTAGATAATTCGCACACATGCACGCACGTACGCATGCTCGCACGCACTCACGCACGCACGCACATACACACGCTCACACAAAGCACAAATGAATTGATTCATAAAACAAATTATTTATGGCAGAATAACATGAACGAATACATTTTTGCAACAATATATTTATCTATTCCTGTCTTCTTAGTGCTTGGTAATGACTATAAGCACAGAAGTTTCGTACTTCAATCATTGTATAAAATCGAAGTAGAAAGAATAACTACTAGAGTTACTTCCAACTAGATTAATAACAGCATAAATGAATCTTACACAGTTGTGTACTGAAAACTTTTGGAAGTAGGTAAACTGTTTGTTAGTACCTCAATTCGCGGAATCCGAGTTGGACAAACACATAATTGGGATAGCGGAAAGTTTGCACGGCCGGCTTTTGTCGTAGTAACTGGATACTGTAGTAACACAAAACATGAGGATCACATACGCTATTAAAAGTTTAGGGAGAATGTTTTGAACTGATAACATTTAACTAAATTTACACCTGGCTAGACATGTGTTGATATTTACTGATATGATACAGTGATATGAAACATGAACGAGGACTATAAGATTCGAAACAGTTGTACAGAAAAAAATACCTTATTTGTATCTAAATCCCGATCTTACATTCACCAATCAGTATACAAAGGCGATAATCTTAAAGAACAAACAAAATGCTTCATAGCTCATTCCAATCAGAAACTGAATCTCGATCTTACATTCACTAAACTTGTCGTCTCACAGAACGAACGAATATGCGACGCGTCGGTCGGTGGTCCGACTGTGCTTGAACTAAGCTGATTCAAATGTTCCAAATGAGACGTATTGGAATTCAAACCTTTGCACGGTTTCAGATGCAAATGATCGAATCCAAATAGTAACGCACTTTTGTGATGTCTACACCTGGCAGACGATCAGCCCGATAGAGCGATGACATCTTGAAGGTGGCCGGCAAATTGTGGAACAAACTAGCAAAGGACCTGAACGAATGTATTGATAGAGGAGAAGCCTATAACCAGCAGTAGGTAGATACCGGCTGATTAATGATGTTGATGACATCTGGCCTATTGTATAAACTCCTAGGATATATTTTTTTGCAAAATGATTCGATCAATTAATTTAAAGGACATCTTGGTCCAGTTGTTTAGAGCTTAAGCCGCTCCACCCACTGGACCGAGTTACGGGTCCGATCATGCACGGGAAGAATCTTTGCCATCATCATCATCATCAGCCCAAATTAGTCCACTGCTGGACATAGGCCTCCAATGCCACAGAGCCCGATTCTCGGCTTTATGCATCCAGTTCCTGCCGGCTATCCGACGTAAGGCGTTACAACATCTCGCGAGAGGGCGTCCTACACTGCGCTTGCCAGTTCGTGGCCTCCACTCCAAAACCCGTCTGCTTCAAAGGTTGTCGGATCTGCGGCAAATGTGACCAGCCCACCATGCCACTTTAGCATGCTGATTTTCAGATCTATGTCGGTGTCTATGACTATTGTTCTATGCAGGATAGTCTCATTTCTGATTCTATCTAGCATAGAAACTCCAAGCATAGCTCTCTAGAGCTTAACGAAAGAGCAAGAAAAAATTATACCAGAAATCAATATGACCACCTTTCACTATTTTGTGAGGTTATCTCTGACAGATGTTTCAGACATGATAGGTAGGTAAGCCAGGAATATTTGTTTAATTCTAATTAATATATTTCTTGTAAACGGATCGTACCCGTAATCTGTAAAGTTTAAGTTAGTTAAATTAGCGTTTTATTTAAAAAGACTATGTTATCCTAGTTTGAAAAAATGTGGCCTGATTTTCCCTACAATTATGTCTGAATCCGATGTTTGAAGTAAATGATCAAAAACAGGTACTTAGCTTATTAAGAAACACGTTTTAAGGGATTCAAAATTAATATCCTCCCCTATTTTAATTAAATCATCTGGCGTAAGCCTAACAGTGTTCTGTTTTCTCCGTCAGTGTGCACTCCACACAAATTACAAGGAAAGTTTTGCTTTGAGGTGGTCAGTCCACACAAGCCACTTTGTATACCGCGGCACGTGTACACTCTGGTTTAGTTAAACATAAACTTTCTTTGACTTGTGAAGTTACAACATGCCGGCATTTCATTGGCAAAAATACAAATACTATGGTACAATATTGCCTTGCAGATACTATACATGTTAAAATATTATTAGTTATAGAATTCCTGAAAGACAATGGAGCCGATTTCTTAAGGTAGTCTTCAAGAGTCAATCTAATCGTTACATTTAGAAAAAATAATCTTTAGCCAGAGCGTAGTCCATTCTGCTGATCGGATTGGCTACCTCGTCGCAAATTCAGTTCCCGCACGGGACAAATCTTTGTGTCACCAACAAAAAATTATTTTGTTCTACCTAGATGTTAATTAGTGGACCTACCTATATCAAATTCATATTAATTGTAAACGGGGCAAACTTGACTGACTGCCTCGTAGGTTGAGACCTAGACCTAGACCTCATAATATAATAATAATAATATTTGCCCTGTTAAGAAACTATCCCACCGTTGGGCACGGGCCTCAGACTCAGAGGGTTTAGCCAGTGCGGGTTGGCGAACTTCACACACCTTCAATAAACTCTTAGGTATGCAGGTTTCCTCACGATGTTTTCCTTCACCGTCAAAGCATTGATAGTTTATTTTTAATACGCACATGCTTTCGTAAAGACAGAGGTGCGTGCCTGGGTTGGCCCGAGACCTCTGACTCTGCAGTCCAACTGTCTAACCACTATTCTGATATCACTGAAGCCTTGTTGGTCTAGTGACGAATAATGCGCATAGCGATCACGCGGTCCTGGGTTCGAAACATAGGTCGATAAAGTCAAAATTTTCTATAAAAAAAATCCAATATCAGTCCAAAGTCTAGTATTGTGCCCGGTATAATGCCAATAGGCTCATCCCTTTTACATTGAGGCAACAACACTGGCATAAAGCACCCACTTTTTATGTATTGTGTACACCCGTACACAATACATAAACACATCGACCACTAAAAAAATATTAATTTGAAAAGGTGACTCTGGCACGATTCGTGCGAGTAAAATTCATGCAAAGTGAAAACTAATCCTTTGTCTTAGCCTTCAGATGAGACACAGTATCCATGGTTAGATAATCTAGACTTAATATCAGTGAATATATGAATTAAATACTAGCTGAAAAAAGTATGTTAACTGCATATTAAAAAAAAAATCCTATAGAAAAAAGCACTTTCAACTTTTCCCGGATTTTCTAATGTTACGGGGAACTTCTTCAGTAATTCTTTTCCTAAAAACCTTATTAGAATCATCACAAAGATAAGAACAAATTAGCTTAATGACCATTCTCAAGTGATGCCCTTGCCAAACACCAACAAACATCATTTTATTTTTCAGTTATATACCTAAGATCTTTTATTTTTATTTATTCTACTTATATATAAAGTTTTGTTTATTTTCCCAATACATAATATAAACTAAGTAAATCTATATCATACAGTTCCTACTTTGTTTATCTTATCGGTACTGTACAATAATTAATTAAACCCACTTCAGTTGTATTACTGATATGCCTGGGCTATTTCTGAAAAGATTCTAGGTCGGAACACAATATTAACAATTATTGTTTTAACATTATTGGATGCTTTTCCATAATCAACTTGAATGAAAACAGTCTACAATAAACTTATGTGGACAAAGGGGTATATATAATTATATTTATAATATCTAGATATGGAAATAAGCTAATGGCAATCAATGTGTATAGCTTTCTAGAAAATCATCTTTATTTAGGGATTACTTGAAAAGGGCTTTGTGTATTGTTGTGAATGAGAGAATCAGAGTGTAGGCTTTTATGCTCACTGGAACGAGAAGTCATGGGTCCGATACCCGGGCGGGAAAAATCTTTGATTGACTAGTAATCATTTGTTTCGGTCTGGGTATTTGTGAATGTGAAATTCATTCAATATGTAAACTCACCCACGACACACGAAAAAATCGTGTAAGGCATTTTTTTATATCAAAAATCCTTTTATCTTAGGTATATCTATTAATACTCTGTACTCTCTGCCTACCCGGCAAGGGATCTAGCGTGATGATATAGATAGATAGATATACAACAATAAATAATTGGAAATCTTTTGCTGGAAGCCCGTTTTTTCGACGCGTGTTAATAAAGCGCTGGAATAAAACAAATAGCTAGCAATACACTTTAATAAAGCGCTTAGAGCGCTTCAAAACACGCATTGAAAGGCGTTAGTGCTAATAGTTATTCCTATGAGCTTTTACGATCATCTCTTCTAAGTTTATTTGAGCAAGTTCTTACGTGTAGACTAGTAAAGGTTAAGTTATTATTTACAATGTCGAACAGCTATTAAGTAACAGCTTAAGGCGGTCCGCCTACTGGGCCGACCAGTCGCGGGTTCGATCCCCGCACGGTAATAATTTTTGTGTGACTCCACAAATATTTGTTTCGGTCTGAGTACTTATATATACAAATTCCATTTTTGTAGAAACATTCACGACATAGGAAAAATTGTCATTTTTTTAAAGTTAAGCGAACTTTAGTGAGTAGGTATGCACTGCGTGGCCTGATAAGTAGTAACGTAATGAAAATACTTTTGGCCTGTGCTACTGTCAGTTTAACTTCCAATAGCCGGCTTTGTACGCTAGAGGGATAACTAACACGAGAGACAATTGCATGTGGAAATTTCCAACAATTAGTGTGCGGAAAATATTTACGTTGCCCATAGATACGTAAACAAGAATTTTCCGAGGTAGAGTGTCAGTAATATGGTCCACAAAGCTAGGTCGTATTATCTAGAAAGTGATTGTTATGTTCATAAATGACTGAAATAGCTCAGAGAGCCTCATCTTCATTTAGTAAATTTGCTTTCAGTGTGTAAAGGATGTTATACCTACTCGATAGCTTTGCGCTAACATCAATCTTTTTGTGATAAGCTTTCTGTTCAAACCGTCATGCCTGTATACCCCAAGCGGGGCTAGCAGAGGTGTACTGTGTAAATCTATATTTTGCCGACAATATTTGGTTCCTTGTAATAGGGGGGCGAGCCTATAGCCAAATACCGGACACGGTTCCGATAACTACCTTTAATTATAATGTAAATATTTTCCTTAGAAATTTATCACGACAAGTTTGACGTTAGCGTGACGCCAGTAGTTGATATGCCAAAAATGTCATATTACAAATTTACTAAATAAATATGCACGTGACAGCACGATTCACGCTTGCATCACGCTAAAGTGAATCTTCCCCCCAAACAGAAGCTGGGTAGCATGAAATAAAATCAAAATCGATTCCTCCTTCTTGAGTCGTATTCCTCATGTCTGATAGTCGTGACCTCCACCTCCCAGGAGTCTGACTCTTGTGATGTTTCGGCATTTTCCCCTGCTCTCGGTGACATGCAGCGCGTTGAAGACTAGTATCCAGAGTGGTGTGAATCTGGTCAGAACAACGGTTGGCCTGCGGCCTGGACGTCTTTGTCCATCGACCTTCCCAGTTACCATTAGCTTCTCCAAGTTGTAACCGACTTTTCTGGCTATATGGCCAAAGTACTCCAATATACGCTTGAGGCAGATGGAAGAGAGTCATGTCGTGACTCTGAGCTGTTTTAGTTGCGATACGTTATTTCGATGAGCTGTCCAAGATATCCTTAACATCGATTAAACGATATTATATAATATTTAACACCACGCAAGTAATCCCTAGTACCAACATATTACACGAGTACATAAAAAATTATCGGGACCTTATTTTTTTTTAAATAATACAAAAGAAGTTTTACGTTTGTAATCTCAAACAAAAATATAAGCCTTTCTGAAGAACTAACATCATCCAAACTACGCACTTTCGCTTATTATTTGGCTCAGTAATCTTTATTCCGGCGAGTAATGTTATCCCGGCCCAGAAATATGTTGCTAATAAAACATAATATTATTACTTCAACTTGCAGTCCGGTTAGGTAGGTCCAACTTTGAGAGAGAGGTCAATCGACGAATCCAACTCGGCTGGGCAGCGTTCGGCAAACTACGCAACATCTTCTCATCCAAAATACCTCAGTGCCTAAAGACTAAAGTTTTTAGTCAATGTGTGTTGCCAGTGATGACATATGGATCAGAGACGTGGTCTCTTACAATAGGTCTCATAAAAAAGCTCAAAGTTGCTCAGCGAGCTATGGAAAGAGCTATGCTCGGCGTTTCTCTACGTGATCGAATCAGGAATGAGGAGATTCGTAGAAGAACCAAGGTCACCGACATAGCCCTCAGGATTAGCATGCTGAAGTGGCAATGGGCTGGCCACGTAGCGCGAAGATCGGACGGGTGTTGGGGCAGAAAGATTCTAGAGTGGAGACCACGTATTGGCAAGCGCAGCGTAGGACGACCGCCTGCCAGATGGACCGACGATCTTGTGAAAATCGCAGGAAATCGTTGGATGCAGGTGGCATCGGACCGGTTACGCTGGAAAGCGATTGGGGAGGCCTATGTTCAGCAGTGGACAAGTATAGGCTGAACTGATGATGATTACTTCAATTTCGGTGAAATAATACTTAAGTATAAGCGCAACAATTTGTGTCCTTACTTCATCTTCATTACTTAACCGATTTATTTACATGACCAAAAAAAAATCTAAATCAAACGAACGAAGGCAAATTAACAAATATTTTAATATAAATATTATACCCATGATCTAGATCAGACAACGTTTTATAGAGATTTTGCTTTTACCCATGGATTCGCGCACGCAGACACACAGGGAAATAATAAAAGTTTTGTTAGTAAACACTGAATATGGTTTGGAAATGAGGTTAAGTAAAAAATGCTTGAAATAATAACATGTACTAAAATATAAGTCAGTAGTATTCTGAATTTCTCAAAGATGTGGAAAATAATTAATGTAGAAAGAACTAAGTGGTTAGCGGTTTGTAGTTAGAATAAGGGGAAGGTATCCTGCTATCTTTGAATATATTTTTTAACTTTAAAATCGTCGTGATTGTGTCCTAGAATAAATTTCGTTACCTCCGGATAGTTTCAAATTTTCGTCCATTACAGTTATAAAGTATCCTACGAATTAAAAGTTTTCGTAATTTACGTCACAGCTTAGCAATTATTTCAATAACGTGGAATAGAATTAAAGGAACAAAGACTTTTATCAAAATTTATGTAATTCAACATTCGGTTCTGGGACTTAGCACAAAAACTTTGATGTTTGCGTGACGCTAGCGAGTAATTGTGCTGTCACCTTCAAGTTTATTTGGTAAATTTGTGGTGTGACAAGGATGGCAAATCAACTCGCTAGCGTCACGTTAATGTCAATCTTTTCGTGCTAAGCTCTCTGATGCTAGAAGAGCAAATGGTAATAACTTTAGCCATTATCCGTAAACACGACGTCAAGTTGAACGATTATGATTGTTCTTCTTCGTTTTAATAAAGGCTGGTTTTGAATATTTGGTCCCAAGATATTTTGTACGGAATTATATTCATTTTAACAATAGTTTAGTTCTTGGTAAACATAATAATAAGCCTCTATAACTGTAAACCTATATAGGTCGTGACAAAGGTATACTGTATAGATCAAGGTTTTACCGATAATGTAGATCTTTATGTGGTGGTACGATGTTACATTAAAAACAATCAAAGATTTCAATAATAAGCCAGAAGAAAACGAGGCATTTTCCAATGAATACTATTTACGCTAAATGTTAGTCGCAAAAGATTTAATTCATTTGTTCCAACAAAAAGTTGTACATACTACAGAACATCCGGATAATGTTATTCCGAGTATTATTAATTGCTCGTAAAGTTGAAAATTGTGTCTTTTAGTAAATAAATAACGTTTCTACGTTATTGAAAAATTCTCCGTTCAGGGGGCTTAGCACGAACAGATTGACGTTAGCGTAACTCCATCGAATTTATATGCCATCCTTTTTACACTAGAAATTTATTAAATAAATATGAACGTGAGAATATGCTTTCTGGACTAAGTTACGATAACATCAATTTGTTAATGCTAAGCCCTCTGAAGGCTTAATAATTATAAACCTTTTGAAGCTATCGTATAAGTTGTCGAGAAGACATGCTGTCACATTCATCTTTATTTGATGAATTTCATTTGTAATAAAAGGGACGGCATGTCAACTCGTTAACGTCTCGCTAATGTCAATATGTCTGTACTTAGCCTTGAACAGACTCGATATTAAACACCGTCACTGCACAATGTCACAGTTAGCGATAGTGAACAAAAAATACATCCTTGTTCTAAGTAAGGACACATTTGTGGATGCAAATATTTGTTATTGCATTTTAGAAACTATAAAGTAAGTAATAAGGCGATTCACCGGGTAGTAATTTATGCAATTAGGAATGATTTTGCATGATGCATATTTTCAGGTCACGCACCCCTGAGTATGATCAATACATTGGGGTGCATGTCCTAAAAATAAGCTGTTAAAGGAATAAATAACTAAGTAGCTTTTAACGCAGCAAATTCTATTGCAGAACGTCAATTGATCCGAGTTTTAAATATGAAAGAAGAAAGAAAGAAAAAATATTTATTCAGCACAGCACACAAAAAATATATGAAAGGTAACAAAAGAAAATAAAAACGAAGAAAGACAAATAAACTGCTACTGCTTCTTGTGACGTTTGCCTCGGTGTAAGCTGTGCCGAAAGGCATTGGGCTCAGCATGTGTTCGGGGTGAACAAAGTCTCCCCCAACGCTGGTTTTCAGCCAAAGCCTCCTCAGCTACTATTTATTGTTTATAAATTTTACCCTTAATGCTGACGCAATCGCGTATACTGCGTATTACAAATACAGTAAATATCTAATTATGTAATATAAATGTATAAATAAAGAAACATAAATATTGTATACATATATAATGAAAGAAAAAGTTATGATTTACTATGAGATAAAAAGCGTGTTTATATAGTCACAATATAATATATAGTACCTTGTGCTACCACAGGTGGCATGGGGTATAAATTTATTTACTTACTATTGCAAATGTTGCGTTAAGCGAGTGAGAATCGTTTTGATTGCGCGGAACCGGTTCTCCGCGCGGCATTCCGGCGCATCTTTGTTGATATCACTCCACTCACGGGCACGACGCGCTGTGCTGTTGCGTAACTACGTAATATAATATAAAGTACTTAACAATAAACCAGCAGATTACGTATTTGCAAATAAATAAGTAAATAAGTGACGAATACAGTCGTGTGTTAATACTATAAGTAATATAATAATTATAAGTGCATATAATATAATACCATGACCACCATGACTCGATGCATCCGCGAAAAAGAAACTAAAGGAACCAGGAGGTAAGCACTACAGTCTGTTTATCTAAATCATCACGCCCGCTCTCTTGTGGGGATTAGTATTTTTTTTTTACGGGGGGAAATGCCTAGCGCATACCCCCGGGCCGAGGGCACGGCGCCGGGGTGCCCTCCCCGACGCCTGCAGGCCGAGATTACGGTGGGCGAAGGTCGTTCCGGGCGTATTCCCTGCGCCTTCGCCCAACGCGCCGTCTTCAAGCGGGATTGGAGGACGTCTCCTCCCGCACCCGCTCTGCCTCCTCCTTCGCGGACATGACGGCCTCGCAGAAGGCCGCCATTGCCACCCAGGCGCTTTCGCTCCCAACCATGGATGATATCACGGTCGGGAGCGACAGCCCCTGTCCCCCTGCACCGAGCGCTCCGGCGAGCCGGCGCCGCTCGGCATCCCATGCCGGGCACACCAGCAACGTGTGCGCCGCCGTGTCTTCCGGGGCCGCACAATGGTGGCAGCGCTCCGCCTCCTCACGACCGATCCGCCACAGATACCGCCCGAAGCAACCATGCCCGGACAGTACCTGCGTCAGATGGTACGTGAGCACGCCGTGTCGTCGCCCCAGCCACTCCCAGAAGACTGGCAGCAGCGCAGCAATGACGGCGTGACCGGCAGTGGGATGGGCGAGCTTGATCCGCCAGCTCTCCAGCGCGGCTCGGTGCAGCTCTATCCGCCTCACTCTCGGGGCACCGGGATCCCGGATGTTGTTGGGATCCCTACGCCAGGCATAAAGCTCAGAGAGCGCCTGGGCCTCCAGCTCCCACGGAGGCGTACCGGCAAGAAGTGTCGCCGCCTCGAAACTGATGGTGCGGTACCCTCGGGCGATCCTGACGGCCATGACTCGCTGCGCGCGGTGCAATAGCACCACGTTTCGGGCCGTCAGGGCGCCCGCCCAGATTGGGGACCCATACAGGGCCTGGGACCGCACCACCCCCGCATAAAGCCTCCTCGCCGAAGATTTTGGTCCGCCTAAATTTGGTAGGAGCCTCGATAAGGACCCTGCTGTTGCCATCAGATTTGGCGCTAGTGCGGCAAAGTGCGCCCTAAAGGACCAGCGCCCGTCCAAGAGTAGGCCCAAATACTTGATTTGGGCCGAGATGTTAATGTGCTGCCCCCCGACAATGATGTGAGCGTCAGGGGGGGGCCGGTTTCTGGGGCCGTGGAACGTTACGGCCTCGGTCTTGTTGAGGGCCACCTCCAGGCCGAGCCGCCGTATGCGGCCCACTACCTGTGCCACGCCAGCTGTGGCCAACAGCCCTCGCGGTGACAAGAGTGTCGTCCGCGTAGCACGTCACTGCCAGACCCGGCAGCAACGTGCCACGCAGGACCCAATCGTAGGCGATGTTCCACAGGAGCGATCCGAGGACCGACCCCTGTGGAACCCCGCACCCGACGTTCCGCTTCTGCCACCGCGACGGCCCGAGGTAAACTACCCGCCGGTCCACAAGGTAATCCGAGATGGTCTCGAGATGGGAAGTGGAGGTATTCGGGGACGCCGTGATATCGGAGAGCCGCGAGTATGGAGGGATAGGGGACGGAGTTGAATGCGTTGGCGATGTCCAAGGACACCGCCAGTATTACCTCCCCCTGCTCCACGGCTTCCTCCGCCATGGCTTGGACCCGCCTGACTGCGTCCACTGTGGACCTGCCCTGCCTGAACCCATACTGGCACTCGTGCAGGTCCGGCCCCGTCTGCGAGAGGTGCTCGACGAGTCTGTCCGCAATTACTCTCTCGTAGAGCTTGCAGACCTCGTCGAGCAACACAATGGGGCGGTAGGCGGACGGCGAGTATGCCGGGCGCCCCTCCTCCCTGATCAGGACCAGTTTCCCCAACTTCCAAAGCTGAGGAAACCAGCCCTGCATGAAGCACTCGGTCCAGAGAGCCCTGAGACGGCGGCCGAGTGGACCGTGGGACAGAACCCACACTCGGCCGGGGACTCCATCTGGCCCGGGTGCCACCTTCTTCGCCCGCATTTTGCGGACGGCGGCGTTCAGCTCCTCCTCCGTGACTTCAGGAGCGGCTTCACTCGACGGCATGTTGGTTCCGGGTGTCCGGAACATTGCCGGAGCACTGGAAGCCGCTCCTTCCGGAAAAAGGGCCGACAGCACGTCGTCCGCAAACGCCGGCGGCATGGTCTGCGTAAGGGGGGGCGTCCAGGGGCGGAGTTTGTTCCGCACAATGCGGTAGGGGCGTCCGCAGGGGTCGGCGACAACGCTGGCCAGCAGTTCCTCGCGGGCCCGCATCTTGGCGTCCGCGATGGCCACTTGCAATGCGGCGCTCGCCGCCCGGTAGACGGCATAGAGCTCCTCCTCCCTAGGCGTCAGGCCCGGCGAAGGCGGTGGGTTCCACCTTCTCCTCCTCCGCTGTCTGGTGTACTGGCGGCGCGCAGCGACGCAAGCGCGTCGCAGTTGCGCAATTTCGCGCGACCACCAGTACATCTGTCGTCTGCGAGGAGCTGTATGGGCACACGGGGCATGGCGGCGCCACAAATTGCCGCGGCCGCAGCTCTAAACCACTCGGCCTCCCCTTGGATGTTGAACAGGGAGACCGGTGCCGGTATCCAGGCCTGGACTTCGGCCGCCTCTGTCGCGGCCTCTACGTTCAGGCGCGCCAACGCCCATCTCGGCCCACCCCCAGCCACGCCAGCCGGCACGGCAGCCCGAGACTCGGCGGAGACCACAAATCTGAGGTAAACGTGGTCAGATAGGGTCTTCACCGCGTCGACGACCCTCCATCCTCGTACCCGGCTCGCCAGCGCCGAGGTGGCGAAGGACACGTCGATCACCGAGCCGCCGCCCCGCCTGACACAGGTATAGGCTGTGCCCCTATTGAGGACCAACAGTCCGTGGGCATGCGTCCACTCCTCGAGGGTTTCGCCCCTGGCATTGTCGATGGGGGAACCCCAGGCCGAGGACTTGGCATTAAAGTCCCCCATGACGAGAGTGGGACGGGGTCGACACCGCTGGACAAAGTCGCCGAGTCGCGACAGGAGGGCCTTGAACTCGGGTAGTGGTCGGTTTGGCGAAAAATACACCCCGACCACCACCATAGCCCCCACGCGAGCGGCGACAAAGCCCCTCTGCCTCTCGACGTCTTCGAGAGACAAAGAGCCTCCACCCCTCGGCAGCAGTATGGCCACCGTGCCGTCCGCGTCGCCAGCCCAGTTGCTGGCGGGCAGCACGAAGTACGGCTCCGCTGCCACTGCCACGTCGATCGACCACTCTGCCATGCTCTGGAGCAGGAGGTCCTGAGCCCTGGCAGAGTAGTTGAGGTTCGCCTGCAGGAAGCTGATGGCGGGGGGACGACTACCCATTGGTGGCGTCCATGTGTTCTACCACCCGGGTCTCTCGCGGCCCGGACGGCGCTGGCCGCTCGGAGGTACTCGTCGGGGTCCCCTTGCCTGTGGGACGCGACCCACAGGTCTTAGAGCCTGCCCGGTGTTCGGTAGGCTTGCCGGCCTTGCTGCAGAGCAGGCAGCGTGCAGCCTCGGCGCAATCCCGCGCCTGGTGCCCCGGCTGCCCGCAGTTGTAGCAGCGCTCCCTATGGTCCGTGATGTTAGCCAGACAGAGAGCGCCGACGTGCCCCTCCACCTGGCAGCGGAAACAACGCAGCGGCCTCGCCTTCAAGAGAGCCACATTCGCGGACACCCATCCCACCAACAGCCGCCTGGCATCGGCCAGCTTTTTGGCGGATTCTACGGGGCAGGTCACAACAGCCGAAAACAGGCCTCTGTAACCCGTCCGTATGTCGCCGCACTTTACCCGCTGCAGGTCGCAGCCGCCCCCCTTGGCCACCGCGGCGATGAGCTCGTCCGACTGAACCGAGTCGTCAAGCTCACTGATGCGGAGGCTCGCCGTCTTGTAGGGCCGCGTGATAGTGACCTCGTCTGGGGACAGCCCTTGGCGGAGCTTCTCCGCCAGTGCGTCCGCCTTCGGGGAGCTGGTCGCGCCCTGGACTTCGAGGAGGCGCGCACCTGTTATAGTGCGCTTTACCCTGAGCCCCTCGATCCCGAGCTCCCCGGTATCAATAGTTGACCTGGCGAGATGCAGTATCGCCGCGTAGATCACGTCTGTCACTCCGGGGGCCAGTGTCAGCACGACCGCCGATGTGTCCGGAGCGCGGAGCCTCCGGCGTTCGCGCGCTCGTGCCTTCTGGTCCTTTTTGGCCGCCTTCCTTCGGGCCTTTTTGGCCCCGGCGACCTCCCATCGGCCCCTAGCTCCGGCTTCAAGTGGCGGCGGCTGCTGCTGCTGCGCCTTCTTCGTCTTCCCCTTGGTCGTCCTCCTATTTCCCTTGGCTTTTTGGGCCGCGGGAGCCTTGGGAGCAGCAGGTGCGGCTGGGATCGGCACGGGTTCGGACGTCTGCGCCGACGTCGACGGTACGGAAGCGGGCAACCCCGAGGGGCGGATCGGGGCTCTTTGCGGCGCCTTCTGCGCGGCCATCTGCGCGTACGTCGTGGCAGGTGAGGGCGTCGCAGACGTCTTGCTGGCTTCGGAGGCCAAGGGAGGGCGCAGAATTTTGCCCTCCAGAAAAGAGAGCCTCTGGAGGACTCTCCCCATCTCCTCCCGGATCACCGTCGCATCGTCCGTATTTGGCGCCTTGGGAGCCCCTTCGGGAGCCGGGTCTTTTGGCCTGTCCTCAGGGTTAAGGACCATCGCCTTGACCACGTCCAGTTCCTTTTTGAGGTCCGCCATTTGTCTTTGCAGGCGGGTATTTTCCACCTGCAATCGGCGAACCTCGTCCGAGGCGGTGCGGGAAAACGCCTCCTCCACCACTTCGGCGATGGCGTTGGCCGCCAGCTTCAGGGCCTTCTGGGACGTGCCCTTAAGTCCCTTGGATATGCGGGCCACGTCCCGTATGCTCTCGAGGGACGCGACCGCCCTGCCTTTGAGCCCTTCGAGCAGTAGGTCGTCCGGATCTGGGTTGGACGAGGCTATGGACGCCTCGCGGGAACTCCCGGCGGTCAGTTCGGCCTCGGCGCTCGTCTGGTCGGTTTTCTCCCTACGCTGGAGCTTCTTCTTCGCCTCCCAGTAACCGACATACTACCCAGTGGTGAGGGGGTCGTCCCCTCCCGCGCTTTTACTGGGGTTTCTGCGGGTCGTCAGCGTCCGAGCCCTCGCCTGAGCCCGAACGGCTGCCTTCCGGCTTTCTGGGGCGCTTTTTGAGCCACATCGTGGTAGCGTAGATGGAGTCCACGTCCGAGGTGGACATTTCGCTCCGTTCTACCTCTTCTCCTGTCAGCTTTGCCACCGAGGCGACGCTTGCTGAATCGCGTGCAGCAGTGTCCGTCTGTGCTTTCCGTTGTCAACATTTGTGCAAGAATCGGTTTCCGGTTTGGTATTGCCAAGGTCGTCGTTTGTGCGTGATTCATTGTCCAGGTTGGGATTGCCAGTGTAGTCGTGTAGTTGATGTCGCAGAGTGGCCCCCCCAGAATACGAGGGCCTGCCGGAGTCCTTTCGGAGCTCCGGGTGGGATTCTCCGGCCTTGCCGGTACCCACCTGGGGTAGTGTATCTTTTATCTTTGACATATCATTATTTGTTAAGTGCGCAAGCAGGAGGTTTAGCCCCCTCCCTATTTCAGCCGCAGCACGCAAGACTGCAGCATTTAGGCACATTGAGCCGACCGGCCTATCGACGTCGACTTTTGGTGTAGTGTAATTGCGTGTTTTGTGTGGGGGTGTTAGTGTATGTGTGTGTAAAAGGGGTGTGTGTGGAGTATACCAAGAGAAGGGAAGGACAGAGCAAAATCTGAACCTTTCCCTTCAAACCGCCGAGGTGATGCGGTCTCTCATGTCCCGTCTGAAGATCAGACGGGTACCAAGAGCCCAGCTGCCGACGCAGATTTGCCACTTTGGTGGCGGGATAATGGAGTGAAGGGAGAACAGGAAGAAGGAAGGGAGGGTATGCGGGGTTTGGGAAGGAAAACGCATGACCATTTTTGTTCCGTCTGTTCAGAAGGACCAGACCAATAGCAGGCAGCAACCACGTGCAGGAGAAGGTCTCACTTGCTTTGGGGATCGTCGCGACCGTGCGCTACTCCCAAGACCACGTCAAATTGCTTGCCGGGACAGATAAGCAAAATAGGCGAGAAGCTATGCCACTGCGCCTCGAAGGACGCGTGTGGTGGGATAGCCTTTCGCCCGCCCAGTGCACCAGACCCTGAGGTAAGTCATTTTTTACTGTTTTTATTATATTATTATTATTATATTCTAGTAAATATTATTTAAAATTATATAATTATTTTTTTTTTAAATTTCCAGGTCCCCATTAATCAGGCGAGTTATTGAGTGAAGGTGTATATGCTACTTATCAGAAACAGTGGACAGGGACATTTAGCTAGCTATCTAATAGGGTATGTATTATTTATTTATTTATTACAATTTGTGTTATATTATAGATACATCCAGATTAATATTATTGTATTCTCGCTGCACCTCAACCATATGTTTCTTAAGTCTTATCTTAAATTTGTTTATAGATTCCAGGTTTCTGATTGGCGGCGGCAGATTATTCCAACACTTGGAGGCTGCGTACCTGAAACTACCCCGGAACGCGGCAGAACTGTACTGTTCGATGGCAAGTTGTTGTGAACACTGCCTGCGGGCGCAACTTCTTCTGGCTGCTACCCAAGTAAGCTTCTCGTACAAGTATTTTGGAGTTTTGTACTTAAGAACACCGAAAAGAAGACACGCCAAGTGTAATTTGCGTCGGGACTTCATTTTTAGGCAGTAGTGTTGGTTTAAAAAGGGGATTATATGGCTTCTCGGTGGCACAGTGAAACAAAATCTTGTACATGCGTTTTGGACCCTTTGGATCAACCGTTGCGTACGCGCAAGTAGCCTTGGTCCGTATACGGTGTCCGCATAATTAAGTTTGGACAAGACTAGTGTCTCAACTAGTTGTGTACGCAATTCTTCCGATAGGAAAGGTCTAATTTTATATAGCACCCGCAATCTGTAGAAACAGTTACGTGCGCACTCAGTGATATGTTTCTCGAAACGCAAATCGGCGTCCATACACAGACCCAAATTGCGAGTTTCGTACGAGCGTTCGATAGTCTCACCCATAAGTCGTATTTCAATGGGAGAGCACAGGTTAGCTAGTTGCGGTTTGGTTCCGAGAAGCATATACTTAGACTTAGTAGGATTAAGTACGAGGTTATTTCGTTCAGTCCAAGCTGCTATCTCAGTAAGGTCTTCATTTAGATTTTTTATTGATATTTCCTGGTCGAAAGGATATATAGATTTGTAAATCGTCAGCGTATATATGGTATTTGCAATTTTTTATGCAGTATTTAATATCGGCCGTATAGAGTGTGAACACCACTGGGCCCAGGATAGAACCCTGAGGAACCCCCCTGTTCACCCCTACAGGCTTTGAGCGTGTAGCTGTTGGTACACTGCTTGTTTTTAATTCGACGTATTGGTGACGGTTACTCAGATAGCTATGGAACCAATTAATTGTGGCCGAGTCGAATCCATAGTAACTAAGTTTCGATAGCATCAGTGTGGTGTTAATAGCGTCAAATGCCCTGGAGAAGTCCAACAGCACGAGTAGTGTGCACATACCTTTATCCTGTGCAAATAAAATATTATCAGATACAACTAATAATGCTGTAGCAGAACTGTGGCATTTTCTAAAGCCAGATTGGAGTTCTGGTAGGATGTTATTTTTCTCCAGGAAACCAGTAAGCTGCTGACAAACCACCTTCTCAAGTATTTTGGATACACAAGGTAGGATGCTTATAGGCCGTAGGTCCTTGATTTCCGACGAGTTAGGCTTTTTAGGCAAAGGGCGCACTATAGCTATTTTCCATATGTCCGGGAATGTTGAGGTGGTAATAGACGTGTTAACCATGACCGTTATTGCAACAAGTGAGTAGGGACAAGTCATCAGTAACATGGTCAAGTTTAGTGTGTCGACCCCCTCGGCATTTGATTTTAATGTTTTTATAATGTTGACTATAGAGTCAGAAGACACAGTATTTAATGTAAAAATTTCGTCACAATAGTTGTGGAATTCGTAAAAAGTGAGGAGTGAGATGTTAACCTCTGAGGTTCCCGGTACTTTTAGAAAATACGTGTTGATTTTTTCTACTTCGTTGAGATGTGAAAGTATTCCGAAATCTTTTTTGGCAGGGAGTATGTTAGATTTCAGGTTTTTCCAGAGGATTTTCGGGGTTTTTTGTTTATTGTTAATATTGTGCTTGAAGTAAGCGACTTTTTCAAAATCATCATCATCATCATCTCAGCCTATACTTGTCCACTGCTGAACATAGGCCTCCCCAATCGTTTCCCAGCGTAACCGGTCCGATGCCACCTGCATCCAACGACTTCCTGCGATTTTCACAAGATCGTCGGTCCATCTGGCAGGCGGTCGTCCCACGCTGCGCTTATTAGACGTATTGGCATACGTGGTCTCCACTCTAGAATCTTTCTGCCCCAACGCCCGTCCGATCTACGCGCTATGTGGCCCGCCCATTGCCACTTCAGCTTGCTAATCTTAACGGCTATGTCGGTGACCTTGGTTCTTCTACGAATCTCCTCATTCTTGATTCGATCGCGTAGAGAAACGCCGAGCATAGCTCTCTCCATAGCTCGCTGAGCAACTCTGAGCTTTTTTATGAGTCCTATTGTAAGAGACCACGTCTCTGATCCATATATCATCACTGGTAACACACATTGACTAAAAACTTTAGTCTTAAGGCACTGAGGTATTTTGGATGAGAAGATGTTGCGCAGTTTCCCGAACGCTGCCCAGCCGAGTTGGATTCGTCGATTGACCTCTCTCTCAAAGTTGGACCTACCTAACCGGACTACCTGTCCCAGGTAAATGTATTCGTAGACAACTTCGAGAGTAGAGTTCCCAACGGTGAGTGCGGTGGGTACGACATGGACGTTAGACATTATTTTGGTTTTGTCCATGTTTATTTTAAGACCCACTTGTTGAGATACTCTGTTGAGGTCACCGAGCATTCGTCCTAGATCTTCCAGCGACTCCGCCACGACCACAATGTCGTCGGCAAATCGAAGGTGAGTGATGTATTCGCCATTGATGTTGATGCCAAGTCCTTGCCATTCCAAGAGCTTGAAGGCGTCCTCTAAGGTGGCCGTAAACAGTTTCGGAGAAATGACGTCTCCCTGCCTTACTCCTCTTTTTATGGGGATCGCCTTCGTGCACTGCCCCTGTACTCGGACTGACATGGTGGCGTTATTATAAAAGCACTTCAACACTTCAATGTACCGATAGTCAATGCGGCATCGCTGGAGATATCTAAGAACCGCCCAAGTCTCGATCGAATCGAAGGCTTTCTCATAGTCCACAAACGCCAAGCATAGTGGCCGATTATACTCCTCGGTCTTCTGTATAATCTGCCGCAGCGTATGTATGTGGTCTATGGTACTAAAGCCTTTCCGGAAACCGGCTTGTTCGGGAGGCTGGAAGTCATCAAGCCTGCGTTCGAGACGATTCGTGATGACTCTCGAAAACAACTTATAAACATGGCTCAGCAGTGTGATGGGCCTATAATTCTTCAGTAAAGTGTTATCACCTTTCTTGAAAAAGAGTACCACCACACCCCTGTTCCACGTTTCCGGCGTTTTTCCTTCGAGCAAGATGGAATTAAACAGCCTCTGAAGGACTTTAAGTACCGGCGATCCGCCCGCTTTCAGAAGCTCTGCGGTAATTCCGTCTTCACCCGGCGCTTTGTTGTTTTTAAGTTGTTTGAGAGCCATCCTAATCTCGTACAGGCTGATGTTCGGGATATCTTCAGTGTAGTGTCGGGTTAGCTTGGCTCTTGGGTCTTTTACCAAGTCAACAACAGGTTCAGCTACTGAGGTATCAGCGGATAAGGATATAGTAATATAAGATTATACAGAAATGTTAAAAGAGTTATATACTTTATATTATAATATTTAAAAAATAATGTTGCGGTAGGTGAGACAGTCGGTGACAATGATGATATATTGTTGTAAGTAGATATGGATGGAGTGTTTGAATAATATTGGTAATTGCTAAGGGTCATTTTGATATTATATTTACTGAGGTATGTTAGAACCTTAGTTTTTGCGACCCTGCTCACAACGAAACAGACGACAAATATAAAAACGCTACATAAAGTATACAAAAAAACAAAATAATACGAAATAATAAGTGTTTTATGACACGAAACATGTGTATAAATATGTTTTAGTTCAAAACATTGCTTAGACCGAAAAACCTATTAATATCCTTTTTAGATCTTATGCGCTCCGCTGGTTTAACTTCGTCCTTTCGAATGAGTACCTTTCCGTTCCTCGTCCATACATACTTCCAATTGTGGTTGCGGCCCTCTTCCCGCGCCCGGTAGAAAAGTTGCCTGTTGGTACGCGTTAGACGCTCATTAACATACACGCGGCCTGGGGGCGTGCCCTGCACCTCAAGGTCGGCGGCAGTAATGACGCGACGAACACGCGCGGCACGCAGCAGCTGGTCTCGCGTCGCTCGGCGCGCCAGCCGCACGGCGATGCTGCGCGGTCGGGTGGTGGGTGGCGCCCCGTCGATCAGGTTGCGTCGACTTAGCCCGACCCGTTTCGCGTGTACCACGTCATGATCCTCCAGGTTTACCCCGAGCTTTACAGCTAACACTTTGACAAGGTGTAGAAGGGATTCCTCCTTACACTCAGGAATACCCGAGATGTCAAGGTCGTTAAGGAGCAACTCTTGATCACGCTCATTAAGTTGTGTCCGGAGATTATCAACAACGCTTTCGACGAGAGAGATGTTGGTTTTGGCTTCGAAGTCGTATAATCGAGCTTCAAGTTTGTCTAGCCTATCGGTACATGTTTTTAGGCCCAACCTGAACTCAGCTATTTCCGACCGCGTCTCCCGGATCTCTTCCTTAAGCTCAGCTCGCATTGCTCGCATTTCTTCGCGGAATGCCGATATTTCCTGAATTATGCGTATATTTGACTCTTGTGGGGTGGGAGCAACCTGCGCATAAGAGCTACTGGGAGTGGGAGAGTGAGGCCCGGGCGGTAGCTTCTGATCCTCCCGGGCGGTAGTTTCACTACCTTTAACCGGGGTTGATGAGTTGTCCCCTCTGGGTAGCTGTATTTTGCACCCCGGACAAAGCCACCCGACTTTCAACTTGGTAGCCGCCGTTATCGCTACGCACGCATGGTGAAAAGTGCCGGAGCATTTACCACACTTAATGCATTCCGACGACGACGAAAATTTGCCACAAGCCCCACATTTGTTGACCATTTTAGCAATAAGGCTACACTTGGCTATATAATACAGTTTCGCTATCCGACGAGAGATGGCGCTAGTTGTATATAAAATATAACGGGATGTTTTTAGGATTAACAGTTGCACAACTAGAATACCACTGTGCACACTTTTTTGTTTATATAGTAATCGTAGTTATTTAGGTACGATAGTTAAGTTTTAATTGCACTTTATATGGAAATCGGGTAGGACTGCAAAATGGTAAACAATCCGTGACGAATTTTTACTGTTTTTCCACCAAAAATCGTATACAATTAATGCACTTTATTGTAAAAACACTTGCCACGATAACTGTCTTCTATAGATAATAAAGTTTTAATAATTGAAATAGTATTTTATTTTATTTATGATACAGAAAATTAATAATAACTGCGTCAACATTGGGTGTATCCTAATACTGTTGGGTGTCTCCTAAATATGACATTGAATAATAATAGTTGCAAACTACCACCGGTTTCGCTTGCCTCAATTTGAAACTAATCCTATATTCCTGATTTCTAGATAATAATTTCGAGATGAATAGATTTTTAGTTATACTTCTTAATGAGGATGTCTCCTTATAGGTATCGTTGTTTTGATGGCGTTTAATGTTCGTAGCGATCACGAGGACCTGTGAACGAAACCTAGGTAATTTCTATCGATTGTTTATTAGTATCAGCCCGGAAGCTAGAATTGAGGAATTGTGCCCAGTATAAAACATAATTGTGTATGTCTTTGTCTGTGGTCTGTTAATGTACTTAATGAATAAAAATTAAATTAAGTAATGGAAACAGGCTCGTCCCCTATTACATTGGGACCTAACAGCGAAGTAGATGAATAGAGTGCATTTCTGCCACCTCCACTGGGAAATATAGGCGTGACAGTACTTATTTTTTGTAACAAACATGTTAATTAATGCAAAAAGATTTTTTTATCTGGCTCACTAAAGAAAACGTCATTTTCCATGAAGGAATTTATTCAGTTTTAGCTCTAATACTGCGGTTCTTGTGGGCTTCATCCAATATCCGGTCCAAATTTAACCCGGGATAACCGATGGGATGCATGCGGTTTAAGCAACATGCTAACATAGACACTACACCTATTTACAGTACCGATATGTGGCCACGTATTGTTACATTGTAATTCAATAGATCAAATTGTAAAACAAAATCGATTTCAGATTATCAAGTCTAACATATTTGTATGGGTCTTATATCAATGAGACTATAATACGAACAAGTAGGTTGTCATAGTAATCTCTATTTTTTTATTTATTTCTGTTCTAAGATAAACGATGATAGTCTACGAAGGATGATGAATGAATGAGTACTTGTATTATAAGATTGAGTTTGTCGGTCGTCTTTCCCAGATACATTTTTTTACTTTCAATATTATGCCTTACGCGGTGTATCGATGTATGTACGAATATGAATTTGAAATATTTTAGCGAAGGTTTAGCTTGATTTTGGCAGTATATAGAGAACAGTCGGTAATTAGATATGCCGAATGCTTTTATTTGAAGATCACAATTAATGGAATGTCAAGCGTTTCATTTTAGTATGGTAAAATTGCTTGAGTGTGTTTAGTTGTGAAGCGATGACAGATGACGATTTACCGATATCATATAGTCGATGTAAGATGGCTGACGGCGCTGCGTTGTGATTCGATTAGCAACGGGGCGCGCGGTCGGACGTATCGCGGAGCAGCTAACCTCACTGCATTCCATGTGAATATTAATCTTTAAGTATTGTGCACATACTCGGATATCACGGAAAACCAATATACCAGACAAGGCCCTAGTGTTGTTTCAAGGCTTCTTTAATATTCAGGCACTATGCACATGACTATAAAGACTAAGATAAATCCGCATTTCACTGTTACTAGCATTGAAACGGCCATCTCGGAAACCTAATCGCCGACAAATATATTATTTTGTCACGGATTTTTATGAAGATATTATACGTAACGGTATTAAACTATTGCATTCATAGTACAATTTAAAAAGCAATGAAAACAACACTCATGCCCAGTCGTACAGTGATTTCCTAGCTGCAATAACGTATAGGCGCCCGCCAATTCAGCTTTGTTGTATTTGTTCATAGTTGCAACAGCAATTTAAGCCATTACAGAATAGTTTGCTCTATTTTATTGTCTCTAAGTGTCGCTTATGTGAAAGAAACAAGATTCAATTTTGCTTTATAGAAATCTGAAGCTTCAATAACAATATTATATTCTAGTTTTTATGCTCCTGCCGCACCAATATTAACGTTAGTGTTAACCACTGTGTCAAGTCAAAATACCTCTTATATAAGGAGCTAAAAGTAATACGTCTCAAGTAACGCATGAAATATTGGCTACATATGCGTAATGATGATGACTTAATTATCGCGCAAACAACGTTGTTAGCTGATAATTAGGATTCAAGGAGGGCACCAGTTTCTAATGATACTGGCATTAAAAACTGTTGTGAATTTAAAACTGCTTTTGTAATTTTAATATTTTGAATGGATATCATAACGTCAACACCATTCAAAATTGTAAATGTTTGCTGCAATTGTTCATATAAGATGTAAAAATTTTTACAGATACTATAAAACTTACAGGAAATCACCGTCCACAAATCTACCAATAGATTTAAGTCATTTTGATAACTTGAAGTGAAAAATCAATCACATTAAACAAAGTTTAAAACCGAGTAATGCAGTCTGAAACTTTAATACAGCTTTCAGAACAAAGCTTAACTTGGTTATAAGTCGAAGTATAACTCCCTTCACGACAAACAGGAGTTCAGTGACACCTTCTAGAACGTATATGTTATAGTGCATTCGCTCTGAAATCTATATACATATAATTAACGGACGATTTAGCGCAGTGTTTAAGAGCTTAAGCCGCTCCTCCCACTGTGTCTAATAGTCGCGGGCTCGATTCCCGCACGGGTCAAATCTTTGTGTGATCCACAATTATTTGAACGGTCTGGGTATTTGTGTATGTGAATTTTCATGTTTGTAAACGCACCTATGATACAGGAATAAATCATAGTGTGTGGCTACGTTTAAAAAAAGCAAGTAACCGAGCCAAATCTGTACATTGGATATTTTTTTGAAAATTTTAATTGGGGTACATTTCGATATAGTGGCCGAAACAAGCTTTTTTGGAATTATCAATCACGCTAAAACTACCGACAGGATATCAATGAAATTTAGTATGTAAATAGCGTATACCCTAACTTAAAATAATAAATACTTTTTTCCGGAAACAAGAACCAATTAGGGATAATTGCGGGATAAACCACAAAACTTTATTAGATTTATTATTGTTAGTCTCGAGCCGCAATGTTACGTTAAATGTGTGATTTTGCCTACACACGAATTCTTCCATTAACTGATACTGGATTCAGGTTCGTTTCCTCACGAGACACTTTTCGCTGGTTAAAATCACTCACCTAAAATTGTGCATATTGGTTTGATTTAAAAACTCACACATGATTTCGTGCATGAACCGATGATGCATTCCGGATTTTCTCTTCTGGATAGAACTCTTTAACGATGAATGGGCTGGACATGAAACTTTGTATATTGATTTATTTAAGGTGTCTAAACATAATTTTAATCATGAAAATGAACTGTATATTCTTATGAGAAGACTGACACGAAATGAACTGACAAACCTTCGTTACATACTAAGCTCCCAATGTACGTTTTTAAAATATTATTACGCCAGATACTTTACGATCTTTGGCAGAGTAGGTAGGCAATGTATGTAATCAGCTATTTTACCAAAAATTTTATAATAAAGAGGTAAACTGGTAATCCTTTTCAAGAAGAAAGTACCCACGAATTGTACATGTTTTCTTTTATGAGACGGCGTTAGCGTTGAATAAGTTATAGATTTAAAAAATTTGATAAGATTGTGCTTTAAAGATTACTAAGATTAAGATACCTTCGTCAAATTACGAAAGATACGCATGCAAAGCCGCGGGTAACAGCTACTTTTTAATTATATTATTTATGACGTGAAGTCGTGGAGTGGGCAGGCTCCTCATAAGGTGGACCGATGACCTGGTGAAGGTCGTAGGTGAAAGCTGGATGCATAACGCCACAAAGCCAGTCGTGGGGGAGGCCTTTGTCCTGCAGTGGGCATCTTTCAGTTGATGATGAAGATAAATAACTACCTATCGGGCAGGCAGAGAGTATAGGGTTCCAACAGGTTATTTTCTTACATACCTCTCTAATGACCTACCTACATGATAAATATTGCAAGGACAAGTCAAGAGTCTCTGTAACTGGCGAGCGTATATAAGACGAACTATAAGAGTGGAGGAAGCCAGAGAGGTCTGTAAGGAAAGAACCTGTTGGAACTCTGTTCTCTCTGCCTACCCCGCAAAGGGAGCTGGCATTATGATATAGGTAGATAGAGAAAAAAACACAGCCCAACACTAGGAGACATGTACATGAAAATTCACATACAAAAATAACCCAGACCGTCTTAGCGATCTAGAGATCCTAGGCTTAAATCCTAGGTCGCATAAAATGTAAATTTTCCATCGAAAAAATATCCAATATCAGTCTGAAACCCGGCATTGCGCTTGGTATGCCCCCTATTACATGGGTCCTAACATCGTCCACGAAAACTGGGTGTACACAGTACACCTCTGCCAGCACCACCCCGCTTTAGGAATGTAGGTGTAACGGTGTTTATATATTGTTTTGATTACTTTAGTTTAACTGATTGTACATATTTAAAGAATACTTACTTTTACAATTATTTGCGGAGACTACTAAACATATACATAAAAGTTACGTCTTTTTGCGAACAAGGACTATTTTTGCTAACGCCTTTGAGGTCTTGAGGCGCGTCTAGAATTGTTGAGACAATTTAAATAATCTCAAATTTAATACCTTAACAGGCTGTTCGATTGTAGTTCATATTTTTTTCCAAATTCACATGCACAAACAGACCGAAACAAATGATAATGATGATAATGAATATTATTATTAATTTAAAAAAAATGTAGCCCACACTAGGAGTTATTCCTGTGTCATGGGTGCTTACAAACATGAAAATTCACATACAAAAATACCCAGACCGAAATAAATATTTGTGGGTCACACAAAGATTTGTCCCATGCGGGAATCGAACCCGCGACTACTCAATCCAGTAAGCGGAGCGACTCAAGCTCTTAACCACTGGACCAAGCCGTCAGTCTTGTATTTACCTTATTAAACCCCGACGCAAAAAGAGAGATGTCATAAGTTTAGCGTGTGCATCGTGTATATGTGTATGTCTGTGGCATCGTAGCTCCTAAACGGATGATCCGATTTTGACGTAGATTTTTTGTTTAAAATCTGGCTTGTTTGAGTGTTCTTAGCAACTTATTTGAGTCGGGGTTTTGTTTATAAGATTTTAGTTTAAGTTTCACTAGTATAATAATATAATATATAGTATTAGCCTTGTTAAGGAACTGTCTCACCGTTAGGCACGGTACTCCTCTCACACTCGGAGGGTTTAGGCCACAGTCCACCACGCTGGCTTTGTGCGGGTTGGCGAACTTCACACACCTTCGAGAAAGACTTAGGCATGCCGGTTTCCTGACGATGTTTTCCTTCACTGTTAAAGCAAGTGACAATTAATTTTTAATATGCACATGCTTTCGAAAAGACAAAGGTGCGTGCCTGGATTTGAACCCAAGACGTCTGACTTTGCAGTCCAACGGTCTATCGACAAGGCTATCACTGGAAGTTTTACTGGCTCCCGATTTATATTTTGCCGACTCACGTAAGTGAGGGCATCTCTAACGTATAAAGGCATCACTTGAATTCTGTTTTGAGTATGCTTCGAAGTTTAGTTCTTTCGATTTTTATAAAAATACTAGCCGTAACCCGCGGCTTCACATGCGTTTCTTTTGTAAATTGACATAGGTAGGTAGGACTTATTTGGATAGCATTATTCCAAGACTGAAGATACACCACACCTCTATATTTAGTTTTTTTTAAATCTTTATTTTTAGCCGTGTTAATGTGGAGATAGAAAAACAACTATTCCCCAGGAACCTTGCATTTTACGAGCTAAAAAATTAGTCTTAAACAATCTCTGAAATTTCCTCCATTCTTAAGTGATAGTCTATGTAAAATCGGTTTTGGCGTTCTGGATATTAACACGGACAAACTAACATTTATTTTAATGGGCCCGTATGCGCTTAAAATTTCTTCTTTATTTTAAAATCACTAATCCCAAATCATTTTTAATGTAAATCGTGCGGTGATCATACCTGCGACTATTTGACCAAGTAAATTAAGTAGTCTACGTTTGATCGCTTAAACTGTGTCGTCTTTGTTTTGCAAAAGTTTTATATAAAGTCAGTTTAAAAATGAGTAAATTTTCGTTTTAGAACATTTTCAACAGGTCGCCAGGCTTCCAAACACCACTAGCCAAAATATGATTAATATTTTGTCATGTTGGTGTTCCATCAAATCCATGTTGGTGTGATTTCATATACCACTTAGACGGATCATATCGGCATGATCTAGCGTTTAAACAAAGTTACCTATTTCATATTTTTATTTCACGACTTAAATACTTTATTTCTTTTATATACACACACACACACACACACACACACACACACACATATATATATATATATATATATATATATATATATATATTTGCCAATTTAATCGGAATTTCACAGTATTGCAAATAACCGTTATAATCACTATTCACTTTCACTGATTTTATAATAATTTTTAAATAACTTTTAAAATAATTTAAAGACGAGCAGCGGGTTCGCGGCACCGATCTAGCTTCGCCAAAATCACAACAACACTCCTTGATCCACCTCGATCAACCACCTTTATAACAATCTCCCTACCCGGCAACTGCCAAGGTGGCGCCTCGACTCCGCTCGAGGACTACCCTCTGCTCAAGAACACAATAATTTAGAAGTTTACACAATAATTTTAATAACGTTGAATTTACAATAAATTAAATTAAATTAAATAAAGAATTAGTAGTCAAACTAGCTCGCTTTATGACAATCAGTAATCAACCGGACCCGTCTTCCTCCGACACGGCCGTCCTGAAGTTTCACACGTCCTCGTGTGATGTTGAAGGACGAGCGTTCTCGTTATCTGTCAAGATGAAAACAAGATTTTGTGTAACATAGTTCGGCCACTCCTTGCAAAGTAACACGTTTAATATTCGAGCAATAACTTCATCCATAATACAGTCTACCTACGACAAACTGAATAATTGTAAGTATGAATCCCAATAGCTCTTGGACTGTTTTTGATCAGATGTAAACAGCCTAATGCCCCATACTTTCCACACTATCTAAATGCCCACCTCGTCTTTTAGATAATCCTCATTAACAGAGTCTAAATGGCTACCTCGCTGTCTAGACAATCCATACTCAACGGATAAAGGCCACCTCTCCGTTTAGACCATTCATGCTCACAACGTCTAAAGGCCACCTCACCGTTTAGACAATCCATGCTCACTACGTCTAAAGGCCACCTCTCCGTTTAGACCATTCATGCTCACAACGTCTAAAGGCCACCTCACCGTTTAGACAATCCATGCTCACTACGTCTAAAGGACACCTCGCCGTTTAGACCATCCATGCTCACAACGTCTTAAGGCCACCTCGCCGTTTAGACCAACCATGCTCACAACGTCTAAAGGCCACTTCGCCGTTTAGACTAACCATGCTCACAACGTCTAAAGGCCACCTCGCCGTTTAGACCAACCATTCTCACAACGTCTAAAGGCCACCTCGCCGTTTAGACAATCCATACTCAACGTCTAAAGGCGACCTCGCCGTTTAGAACCACCACCTCTCAGAAAACCTTGACAAACAGCACGCTATGCATTACGCATAGCTTCAAGCACACGCATGCACACGTACACACACATAAAAAATGTACGCAACTTACACATCTTACCATCATGATCATCCGATAAACATGGATCCAGCTCAGTAGGGATATAAGATTAGGGGAGTGGACGTAAGCGATCTCTTGAGTACTTGAAAATGCGATTCGCTTTCAAACTTTAAAGATGATACCTGTCACCGTCTAGTATTTCAATGTCCTCATAAGGTCATTTGTATTTAGGATCCAGTTTGGTTATATCATGATTTTCAATTAAAACATAATCTTCCACTGAAAATGACGTCACAATAGCTTTGCTTCTGTCTAATCGTGCTTTATCAAGGCTTGCGTTGCTTTTAATTAATCTATTAGCCTGTTCTCGTTTCGTCTTTCTCGGAACGTCTTTGGCTATGGCTATGGCTATAGCTTTGGCTTTGACTTGGCTTGGCAGGCTTACAACAGGCTGATATGATTATTACATATATTTTAAAAACAGCTTCGACGTAGTGTTATACGCATTTGAGTACACAGGGATAGTTTATTATAAATGTGTTAGTGTAAATTAGTTTAAGCCCATCTATTTGTATCACCAAATTCGAAAATAAACTTAACTTACTTACCATGACTTTTACTAATTCTACTATTACCGCGTACAAGCCAGCACGTTTAAAACAGCATTTAACCTTTGCGCCAAACTGCATGTCACAGCAATAGTTTCGCCCCCCTGCTGTTTGAGATTAGTTTGGTAAAATATGGAAGTGTGGAATTAACAGTTGCCCAATACATCGCATCTCGTCTCATCATGACCAAATCATTTTTCACCACGAATTTTAGGATACATAATGATAGTATCATTTTAAGATGAATTAAAAAATGGAATACTTTCACGCAACTGACTGCCTCGTTGATCTATCATCGCTTAGGGATCACGAGGTCGTAGGTTCGAATCCTAGGTCGGACAAATGTAGTTTTTCTGACGAAAAATTCCCAGTATGAGACCGGAGTCTAAAATTGTGCCCGGTACCTGTATGGCAATAGGCTCGCCCCTTATTACATGGACCCTAACGTCGTCAGCGAAAAGTGGGTATACTCAGTACACCTCTGCCACCCCCGCTTGGGGAATATAGGCGTGACGGCGTGTACTTTAGAGAGGGAAAAGTTGTGACTATGTACACACCCACGTTTTGCCAAGGAGCAATAGTCCCAATGTAATAGGCGGAGAGGCTATTTTCATAAAAAATACCTTTAACAATACATCTGATCTAGGGTTTGAACCCAAGCCGTCGTAATCGCCAACCGCGCCATGCACAATTAGAACAACGAGACGTATAATGGATATTCACTACCTATCGATCGTGGTTAAAAATATAATCTATCATAGTAAATATGGAGTTTTATGCATATTGCTAGGTGTAGCTCGCCAATTGATTGTTGATTACATATATATTAAAGCATGATATGAAAGTGCTCTTTATTTAACTAACCACTTGTATTACTTTCATGCAACGTTGTTATTTGTTGTGTGTTAGACGTCTGTTTTGTTCTATCATCAATAGTTATTCATTTTTAAAAATGTTATCAAAAATCAAAAAATATTTAAAGTCACTTTCGTGTTATACCGCAGTTAATATAATCAGTCAGCTACATGGAATTTACAGTAACTTAAGTGACTCAAAATTCATAAGCTATCTGACAATGTTATTTAGCGCTTTTTATTTACTTATTATTTTACTAACTCATAAAGGACATTCTTTTATTGCTGTATATTTGCACGATTGTATACAAATTGTAGAATGTTTCACTTATATTTTACTATCACTGGCGTCCCGGGACCATCGTGTGATCAAGTTTTCAGAAAATATTAGTGGATCAAATATATTGTACAGCTACATTACTTTTTCCTTGATTTTCGCGTCTTATTCTATTATGGCTGTACATATTGCATCAATGATTGTCCGACACTTTCACGTGAGAGATATTGTTAATATCACTATCAAAAATATGACTGTGATAATGGGTCATTTAAATACAATATTTATGTACGACATTTATCGGAAATTAATTAAGTTACTGAAAAAAACTTTGGAAAAGAAATTGGTCATTGAAGGGCTATCAACTGAAGAAAAAATCATCGAAATAAGGCTATTTATAAATTCGTATACGAAAGCAACAAAAACAATGTTTTCATCGATGATTGAACGTCTACAGGTACTTCCTGCTAATCGATATAATAATTTATTTGATAATGTTTTTTTTAAATGTTATAAGTTGTCTATAGTGTGCCCTCAAGTTATGAATCTATGTATGTTTATAATTATTTAAGACCGTTTGTCATTAGAATTGACTGGATTTTTATTAAGCTGGAGAGATTTCAAAATACCACCTATGTATTTTAGTTTGGGTAGGGATCATCAAAGCCAGTTAGATCAGTTAATGCAAGTATGAATATTAAAAATTACTTTTTATTTCAGATATGGTCTGGTTTGATGAACAGCTTCTTGAAACTTCTTTGCATTGTTTGGTTTCTAATACCAGATATTAATCGGGTAAGTTTATTGACCTCAAGTATTACAGTTTATAACGTTAGGTTTTCTCTCTGTCATAGAATTTGGCCTCGTATTTGTTGAGAGACAAATTTCCCGCGATAAGAGACGTTGATGATGTCAGAAGTGCCCATCATGACGTACGATTGTGAGGTGTTCGGGCACGCCACCCGCTCTTACATCGATTGACTCCAAACGGTTCAATCCCGTTTCCTCCGCAAAGCCGTCGGAGCCCCGTGGTTCATACGGAATGTCGATCTCTATTCCGATCTCGCTATCGAACCTAATCGCGCCTTTATTAAAAAGGCGATAATTAGATATTTCGCGAATGGGAATCATTGTAATCGTAGTTGTCGCCGACTACGAATCCAACTCCCCTCCTATCAGTAGCTACCGCCGTCCGCGGCATGTTCTCACCGACCCTCCCGATGCCCTTACATTCCTTCTTTTGGATACAGATACCGCACACAGGATCTGACACCGACCTCGTCAGCGAGGTCAAAGAATCCCTTGCCCGCCGGCAAGTGCCGGTAGCCGGTTTAGAAATATTTATGGAGTGGTAGGGCAAGTTTAATTTTAGAAAAAAAAATTTAAGATAAGAAACTAAAGCAATATATAAAATACAAAAAAAATGTGAGGGTGGTGCATCAGAATAACCATGGGAAAGCTAATATAAAATCGCCTTGGGGATATTTTTATGAAAACAATATCGTTTAGTACAAACAAGTGAAACAGAGCTATGCTTGAAGTGCGAAGGGAACAAGCGACGCTGCCGCGGTATAGCTCATTACTTTTGGCGGGAAGTGGCGATGGCGAGTAGCAGTCCATAAACCGGGTAAAAGTGACCTATGTCGACGCCCATTTGGTCCCTAGTGAATGCGAGGCTATAGCATTCTTAAATGCCAGCGGGCTGGTCATATTTTCTGAGGAGTCACCTTTAAGGTGGTTATGTTCTTGAAAAGATACTGTGTCATACTGTGTCTCGACAAATGTGTTGTGGGATGTTTTACAGCTAGGTGAAGCAACCAAATACGGAAGGTAGCCGAAGTCCAACATCAGTTCCTTTTCTATCTAATGTTTATATTCTTTGTCACCAGGACACTTGGAACTCTAATTTCTTACAATTAGTCGTAGCTTGGCTTATGCAAGTGTTATTAAATAATGTGGCCATATGTTTACCCGGCATTTTAATGGAACTCGCACTGAATGAGGTTAATGAAGCTAAATATATTATGCTGGATGAGCTTCTGACAACCAAAGGTATGTTGCTCGATTTGGATGGATCATACTTACTTGTTATACTTTAAAAAAAAAAGTATGAGGACCATAGTCGATAACGATAATCAGAAACGCGGAGAAAATGAAAAACCTAAATATATCAAATATTAAAACAAGGCAGCAACTTTGAGAACCTTTAACAGCTGTGATATCATATCTCTAATAAAATTTGGCAAGTTTTGTAAAGTGGCATAAGCTTTGAGATGAATTGGATAGTGGTTTAGCCAAATACCAAATACCATAATATATCTATCGGACAATGCTCACGGCCAGAGCACTGAACCTCCGGGTAGTACAAACCGTAGTAGGTACATTTCGAGAGCTAAAAGTTACAACCCAAATCAACAACTACTAACACTCAAAAATATTTTTTATTTAATTCCTCGCTAAATTTACTTGAGAACATGTTATAAAAATCCTATCCAAAATAGACATCTCCTACAATTTAACAACACTATCAGCCTTAATGATTTACGCACACAATACTTCAGAAACCTTATTCGCTCTGACTAATTCAAAACATAACGTGACGCGTTACGATAACTCCGTGAAATTATCGTTTAATGGTACTCCAGTGGCACACCAAATACCATTTCACGATTGTTTTACAAATTTATGATAATGAGCCGCATTTGTTCATAGCGAACACGGACGTATTTGATTCGTTGTTTAGAGATACTGGTGTCGGGATATGTCTATATTGTTTTCGTTTTTGCACTTTTTTGTAACCGTTTGCTATTTATTACAGATAATAAATTACACGCTGAGATACGCCTGGCTGTAGAATATCTCAATAAAAACCTCACAAAATACGTGCTATGGAACGATATTCCAATTAATTTATCTCTAATATTAGGTTACATTAATTTGTGTTCCATCTATGCTATTGCAGAAATGCAATTTAAATATTGATTGTATGTGAATAAAATGTAATAAGTGTTATAAAAATTCGGTCTGGGTATTTGTGTGTGAATTTTCATGTTTGTAAACGCACCCACGACACAGAAATAAATCCTAGTGTGGGGCTGCGTTTTTAAAAAAAAAGAAAGAAAGAAAAGAAAGAATTATCTAACAATTTGAAAAATGCTTAAAATTGCACAATTTCAATTTAGCACAATAATGTTACAACTAATTCATGTCATAACTAAATAAAACCCGTCTTGTAGACTATATTGTATTAATGATTAGCTACTGCAAAATGTTATACATAACAATCTATGTAATAAAAATAGCTTGGCGTGAGATTTGTTTGGGGAATGCATTTTTTCTGTGAAATAAATTAGATATAACTACTTATTTATTTATTTTTATAAATATTTAATGTATGCCTCTTTTCATTTACAATGATATTTAAATATAAAACGTATTCTGAAATTCATATGGACGTAAGAGTCAAAGTGCTCTACAATAATTATGATTGTTGCAACGCACACAATGAGATGCACGTAGGTACCCATACTTTCATTATTACACATTTAACTAGTTTTTGCCCGCGACTTCATTCGCGTTGACTTAGTTAGGAACCCATCATTTTTTCGGAATAAAGAGTATCCTGTGTTAATCCAGTTAATAAACTACCTGTGTGCCGTTGAAATCCATTCAGCCGTTTTTGCGTGTTTGAGTAACAAACATCTAAACATTGCCCAATTGTACAATAGGTCTCATAAAAAAGCTCAGAGTTGCTCAGCGAGCTATGGCGAGAGCTATGCTCGGCGTTTCTCTACGTGATCGAATCAGGAATGAGGAGATTCGTAGAAGAACCAAGGTCACCAACATAGCCGTTAAGATTAGCAAGCTGAAGTGGCAATGGGCGGGCCACATAGCGCGTAGATCGGACGGGCGTTGGGGCAGAAAGATTCTAGAGTGGAGACCACGTATTGGCAAGCGCAGCGTGGGACGACCGCCTGCCAGATGGACCGACGATCTTGTGAAAATCGCAGGAAGTCGTTGGATGCAGGTGGCATCGGACCGGTTACGCTGGAAAGCGATTGGGGAGGCCTATGTTCAGCAGTGGACAAGTATAGGCTGAGATGATGATGATGATGATGATTGTAAAATATCATGTCTCTGATCCATATCATCACTGGTAACACACATTGACTAAAAACCTTGTAATGCACATATCCAAAACCCCGAGAACTTTCAACTCGAATTGGCAAACCGCTTCGAATTGCTAGACAGCAGCGCATCAGTGGACGAAATCAACAACAGGCTGGTAGAGACTGTCCATACGGTCGGGTCCAAGTATTTTAAGCCCCACTGTAAAAATAGACCTCAAAAACTATCCAACTACACCCGAAACCTCATGGCTGAGCGACGTTCCATGACGCTCCAAACCTCCGATGATGCTAAGTCCTATAGGCAGCTCAATGGACAGATATTGAAGTCCTTGCGACACGATCTACGGTCCTTCAATACAAGACATATTGAGGAGACCATAGAGCAGAACAAGGGCTCCAAAGTGTTAACGAAGCTGAAGACGGAGGACGGAAACGTAAAGTCGAATTGGTCAGAGGTGCTCAGGGAGTTAGAGAGGTTCTATGGGCAGTAGTATACCTCAGTAGCTGAACCTGTTATTGATTTGGTAAAAGACCCAAGAGCCAAGCTAACCCGACACTACCCTGAAGATATCCCGGACATCAGCCTGTACGAGATTAGGATGGATCTTAAACAACTCAAAAACAACATAGCGCCGGGCGAAGACGAAATTACCGCAGAGCTTCTGAAAGCGGGCGGAACGCCGGTACTTAAAGTCCTTCAGAGGCTGTTTAATTCCGTCTTGCTCGAAGAGAAAACGCCGGAAGCATGGAACAAGGGTGTGGTGGTACTGTTTTTCAAGAAAGGTGATAACACTTTACTGAAGAATTATAGGCCCATCACACTGCTGAGCCATGTTTATAAGTTGTTTTCGAGAGTCATTACGAACCGTCTCGAACGCAGGTTTGATGACTTCCAGCCTCCCGAACAAGCCAGTTTCCGGAAAGGCTTTAGTACCATAGACCACATACACATGCTGCGGCAGATTATACAGAAGACCGAGGAGTATAATCGGCCACTATGCTTGGCGTTTGTGGACTATGAGAAAGCCTTCGATTCGATCGAGACTTGGGCGGTTCTTAGATCTCTCCAGCGATGCCGCATTGACTATCGGTACATCGAAGTGTTGAAGTGCTTGTATAATAACGCCACCATGTCAGTCCGAGTACAGGGGCAGTGCACGAAGGCAATCCCCATAAAAAGAGGAGTAAGACAGGGAGACGTCATTTCTCCGAAACTGTTTACGGCCTCCTTAGAGGACGCCTTCAAGCTCTTGGAATGGCAAGGACTTGGCATCAACATCAATGGCGACTACATCACTCACCTACGATTTGCCGACGACATTGTGGTCGTGGCGGAGTCGCTGGAAGATCTAGGACGAATGCTCGGTGACCTCAACAGAGTATCTCAACAAATGGGTCTTAAAATGAACATGGACAAAACCAAAATAATGTCTAACGTCCATGTCGTACCCACCGCACTCACCGTTGGGAACTCTACTCTTGAAGTTGTCGACGAATACATTTACCTGGGACAGGTAGTCCGGTTAGGTAGGTCCAACTTTGAGAGAGAGGTCAATCGACGAATCCAACTCGGCTGGGCAGCGTTCGGGAAACTGCGCAATATTTTCTCATCCAAAATACCTCAGTGCCTTAAGACTAAAGTTTTCAGTCAATGTGTGTTACCAGTGATGATATATGGATCAGAGACGTGGTCTCTTACAATAGGTCTCATAAAAAAGCTCAGAGTTGCTCAGCGAGCTATGGAGAGAGCTATGCTCGGCGTTTCTCTACGCGATCGAATCAGGAATGAGGAGATTCGTAGAAGAACCAAGGTTACCGACATAGCCGTTAAGATTAGCAAGCTGAAGTGGCAATGGGCGGGCCACATAGCGCGTAGATCGGACGGGCGTTGGGGCAGAAAGATTCTAGAGTGGAGACCACGTATTGGCAAGCGCAGCGTGGGACGACCGCCTGCCAGATGGACCGACGATCTTGTGAAAATCGCAGGAAGTCGTTGGATGCAGGTGGCATCGGACCGGTTACGCTAGAAAGCGATTGGGGAGGCCTATGTTCAACAGTGGACAAGTATGGACTGAGATGATGATGATGATGAAAAACTTTAGTCTTAAGGCACTGAGATATTTTGGTTAAGAAGATGTTGTGTAGTTTCCCAAACGCTGCCTAGCGGAGTTGGATTCGTCGATTGACCTTTCTCTCAAAATTGGACCTACCTAACCGGACTACCTGTCCCAGGTAAATGTATTCGTCGACATCTTTAAAAAGAGAGTTTCCAACGGTGAGTACGGTGGGTACGACGTGGACGTTAAACATTATTTTCGTTTTGTTCATGTTCAGTTTAAGACCCACTTATTGAGATACTCTATTGAGGTCACCGAGCATTCGTCCTAGATCTTCTAGCGACTCCGCCACGAGCACAATTTCGTCGGCAAATCGAAGGTGAGTGATGTATTTGCCATTGATGTTGATGCCAAGTCCTTGCCATTCTAAGAGCTTGAAGGCGTCCTCTAAGGTGGCCGTAAACAGTTTCGGAGATATGACGTCTCCCTGTCTTACTCCTCCTTTTATGGGGATAGCCTTCGTGCACTGCCCCTGTACTCGGACTGATATGGTAGCGTTATTATACAAGCACTACAACACTTCGATGTACCGATAGTCAATGCGGCATCGCTGGAGAGATGTAAGAACCGCCCAAGTCTCGATCGAATCGAAGGCTTTCTCATAAACCACAAACGCCAAGCAAAGTGGCCGATCATACTCCTCGGTCTTCTGTATAATCTGCCGCAGCGTATGTATGTGGTCTATGGTACTAAAACCTCTCCGGAAACCGGCTTGTTCAGGAGGCTTGAAGTCATCAAACCTGCGTTTGAGACGATTCGTGATGACTCTCGAAAAACCACTTAAAAACATGGCTCAGCAGTGTGATGGGCCTATAATTCTTTAGTAAAGTGTTATCACCTTTCTTGACAAACAGTACCACCATACCCCTGTTCCATGCTTTCGGCGTTTTTTCTTCGAGCAAGATGGAATTAAACAGCCTCTGAAGGACTTTAAGTACCGGCGTTCCGCCCGCTTTCAGAAGCTCTGCGGTAATTTCGTCTTCGCCCGGCGCTATGTTGTTTTTGAGTTGTTTAAGATCCATCCTAATCTCGTACAGGCTGATGTCCGGGATATCTTCAGGGTAGTGTCGGGTTAGCTTGGCTCTTGGGTCTTTTACCAAATCAATAACAGGTTCAGCTACTGAGGTATACTACTGCCCATAGAACCTCTCTAACTCCCTGAGCACCTCTGACCAATTCGACTTTACGTTTCCGTCCTCCGTCTTCAGCTTCGTCAACACTTTGGAGCCCTTGTTCTGCTCTATGGTCTCCTCAATATGTCTTGTATTGAAGGACCGTAGATCGTGTCGCAAGGACTTCAATATCTGTTCATTCACCTGCCTATAGGACTTAGCATCATCGGAGGTTTGGAGCGTCATGGAACGTCGCTCAGCCATGAGGTTTCGGGTGTATTCAGATACGTTTTGAGGCCCATTTTTACGGTGGGGCTTAAAATACTTAGACCCGACCGTGTGGACAATCTCTACCAGCCTGTTGTTGATTTCGTCAACTGATGCGCTGCTGTCTAGCAATTCGAAGCGGTTTGATAATTCGAGTTAAAAGTTCTCGGGGTTTTGGATATGTGCATATCAGTTGCGCGTGCGCTTCCCCTCCGTGCGGGCGTGTCTATCTATCGAAGGAAATTAGGTTTTGTTTTGAAAATGTCGAAAGTCGTGAAATGCAATTCGTGCAATATTATTATCGACGAAATGTTGGCCTACATTCAAAATAAGCTATCGGTGATCGATGAAGATACCCTAGTGCGAAATTGTACGTCTGCATTTTTTAGTGAAGAGATCGAGAAGTCAAAATCACTATTGTTCGATTCCATACCGCTTAAGGCCAAAATCAAGCGGAATAATAAAGGCAAGGAACAACGAGATCTTGGGGATATTGTAAATATATTTAAATCAACGGAATCAGATCTTTTCCCGGTTTTTGTGGCAAGGGATCTTGAGCGGCTACCTCCAATCTTGTTTGATCATCTGGACTGTACAAAGCTTCTAAAAGACCTGCTCAGACTACAAAACGAGCTAAAAGACGTAAAAGAAACATACGCTACGCAGAAACAGCTGAGTGAGCTTAAGGAGGAGATGTTAAAAAGTCAAAATGACCAATTAGTATCTTCTTGCAAAATAAATATGAAAAGAGGTGCTTGGGTGATGGATAGTATCCCTATGGGATTATCCAACATAAATGATAATTCATCAATGGATGAAAATATTGAAGAAAAATTGGTACACGGGCACAAAAATAATGCATGATTGAGAAAAATTATGACGGTAGGAGTTGAACAAAACGCCAATGAAAAAAGCACTATATCGCAGCGAATGGGTGGCGGTGGATTCGTGCCTCGCGCTGTGGCTACAGACACCGCGCCGAGTCCAACCGGTTCGAGACAGCTGACCGTGACGTCACATGGGCAGGCCTCTGCGTCGCAACTATCAGCTGATTGCAATAATAACAAAAGACGGGCGGGCGTTGAAGACATTACGGACACTCGAGTTTTGTAGGTTCCTGAACGCGAGCTGGTACGAAAAGATGATAATGAAGGATGGCAAAGTGTTCTTACCGTACCAAACCAATGAGGTACCGTTATCTAGGTACTACCGGTATTTCTAGGGATAATGATGGAAAGTTCAAAGCAGTGCTGAAACAAGTACCTATCTTCATTACCAAGGTGCATACAGATACGACTGAAAAAGACATAATGGATTACGTATATAAAAAAACGAAAGAGAGAATTACGCTAGAAAACATACAGTCTAAATATGACAGAGACTACAAAGCCTACAAATTCTTTATCAAGGAAAACAAGTTGTCATTATTCCTTGATAACAAATTATGGCCTGAGGGAATAATATTTAGGCGATTTGTTCCGTTTAAGGCACGGAAACCGAACGCGAACGGTGTAAATAATGGCACTGTAAATGACCAATTCCACCATAAAACTTTGACCAGACCATAAAACTTATTCAATGGATACAAAATCTATATACAATTTAGTAAGTTTCAACTGCAAAAGTGTGAAACGCTCGGTGGAGAGTGTCAAGCAATTATGTCGTAAATCAGACATTATTGCTTTACAAGAGACTTGGTTACTGCCAGACGATATTCACTTCTTAAGCGATATTGATAACGAGTACGGTTGCACCGGGACGTCAGCGATTGATACCGCTGCCGGTATGCTGAGAGGGCGGCCGTACGGTGGAGTTGGATTGCTGTGGAGGAAAAGTGTTTTTAACAATGTATCGGTTGTACAATGTGATAATCCGCGAGTGTGTGCCTTAAAAGTAACCATGGATCTAAAATCATTCCTTGTGTTTAGTGTCTACATGCCCACAGATAATAATGCAAATCGTACGGATTTCGCGGACTGCCTTGGTTTGGTGAGTGCTATTATAAGAAATGAGAATACTGAATCTGTATATTTACTCGGGGACTTTAACGCGCATCCAAATGAACAATTTTATAATGAGTTGGTATGTTATTGTATGGAATTAGAATTATTGTGTGCTGACATCCAATTACTAGGTTTAAACTCTGGCACTTACACATATATAAGTGAAGCGAATGGTGCGAGAAGTTGGCTCGACCATTGCGTAGTGACCAAATCAGCTATGGAAACTATTGTAACCACTTATGTGATGTATAACGTTCTGTGGTCCGACCACTTTCCCCTCGTTATTCAATGTCAGTTAGATAATATTAAACCTAAATTTTACGAAACAAATAATATCCGACGTAATAATAAAATTCGTTGGGGGGAAAGAAAACCGGAGCAAATTGACATTTATACAAAATTTTGTAACAGTAATTTAAAATTAATTGACTTTCCAATGGAATTAAGTGCATGTAGCGATTATGTTTGTAATAATTTGGACCATAGAAATATTATTGACAAAATGTATGATGACATTATTAATGTATTATGCCAGGCAGCTTGTGTGAGTTACAATCAGAGTGTTCATACGCGTAAGAAACCGGTTATAGGGTGGAACAGGTATGTGAGTGATGCGCACAGAGAAGCCCGGCAAAAGTTTAAGTTATGGGTTTGGAATGGTAGGCCGCGGGAGGGATGTATTTGGAATAACATGCAGACGAGTCGCAGGATTTTTAAATCGCGTTTGCAATGATGTCAAAATAATAGAGACCAAATCAAAATGGATATCTTGGCTTCGCAACATTCCAGCCACGATTTCAAAAATTTTTGGAAATCGACTAATAAATTAAATAGTAAGCCGGGTTTACCTGTAAGTATCAACGGGACTAGTGACTTGGTAGGCATAGCTGAGATGTTTAAAGAGCACTTTACTGCGACATCGCCTCTGGGACCATCACAGCATGCATTTAGTGTTGGTTGTAGTGGCCAGGAGGTTAGTGCCCGATTTTCGGCAAAAGAAATAAGAGAGGTCATTAAATCTATGTCGAATGGTAAAAGAAAGAAAGAAAGAAGAAAGAAAGAAAAAATATTTATTCAGCACAGCACACAAAAAATATATGAAAGGTAACAAAAGAAAATAAAAACGAAAAAAGACAAATAAACTGCTACTGCTTCTTGTGACGTTTGCCTCGGTGTGAGCTGTGCCGAAAGGCATTGGGCTCAGCATGTGTTGGAGGGGAACAAAGTCTCCCCCAACGCTGGTTTTCAGCCAAAGCCTCCTCAGCTACTATTTATTGTTTATAAATTTTACCCTTAATGCTGACGCAATCGCGTATACTGCGTATTACAAATACAGTAAATACCTAATTATGTTTTATAAATGTATAAATAAAGAGACATAAATATTGTATACATATATATCTTTTAAAAAAAGGCTGCAGGACTATTTGCATAAAAGGCCGGATTCTCCTCAATGTTAGTTGTTCCATCTCGTTATCTCGCACAGTTCTAGTTCATGTATGTATTGTATGGCTATATATGTATGTATATATTTGTGGTATATATAAATATATATTATGTATATGTATCGTTATATATAATATGTATTTACTAAGTGTTATAAATAGGTAATTAGTTGTTATTTATATTTATTAATGTAACTTTTTTCCACTTGTATAATCTCGCACCTACCACACTTGTCTCACACCACCCGAAGGTAGACTGGCAGAAAATGCCGTAGGCATTAAGTCCGCCTATGTACATTAGTGCATTAAGTATAAATAAATAAATATAATGAAAGAAAAAGTTATGATTTACTATGAAATAAAAAGCGTGTTTATGTAGTCACAATATAATATATAGTACCTTGTGCTACCACAGGTGGCATGGGGTATAAATTTATTTAATTACTATTGCAAATGTTGCGTTGAGCGAGTGAGAATCGTTTCGATTGCGCGGAACCGGTTCTCCGCGCGGCATTCCGGCGCATCTTTGTTGATATCACTCCACTCACGGGCACGACGCGCTGTGCTGTTGCGTAACTACGTAATATAATATTAAGTACGTAACAATAAACCAGCAGATTACGTATTTGCAAATAAATAAGTAAATAAGTGACGAATACAGTCGTGTGTTAATACTATAAGTAATATAATAATTATAAGTTATGGGTGAAGTGCATATAATATAATACCATGACTACCATGACTCGATGCATCCGCGAAAAAGAAACTAAAGGAACCAGGAGGTAAGCACTACAGTCTAGTTATCTAAATCATCACGCCCGCTCTCTTGTGGGGATTAGTATCCCTCTCTCCACTATGATAATTTACTAAATAGTTTAGCTAAGAATTATTAGACATAAGAGGTCATTAAATTACATATTTTATAATTGTATTTTAAAATGATTTCATTTTCTCATTGGTCCCTACAGCTCCCCCTCTCAGTTGCAGTCCTGATATTGTATACAGTGCAAATATGAAGGGTGAGTGAAGACTAAGAGTGAGTGGACCAGACCCTGAGGTAAGTCATTTTTTACTGTTTTTATTATATTATTATTATTATATTCTAGTAAATATTAGTTAAAATTATATAATTATTTATTTTTTAAAATTCCAGGTCCCCATTAATCAGGCGAGTTATTGAGTGAAGGTGTATATGCTACTTGTCAGAAACAGTGGACAGGGACATTTAGCTAGCTATCTAATAGGGTATATATTATTTATTTATTTATTACAATTTGTGTTATATTATAGATATATCCAGATTAATATTATTGTATTCTCGCTGCACCTCGACCATGTGTTTCTTAAGTCTTATCTTAAATTTGTTTATAGATTCCAGGTTTCTGATTGGCGGCGGCAGATTATTCCAACACTTGGAGGCTGCGTACCTGAAACTACCCCGGAACGCGGCAGAACTGTACTGTTCGATGGCAAGTTGTTGTGAACACTGCCTGCGGGCGCAACTTCTTTTGGCTGCTACCCAAGTAAGCTTCTCGTACAAGTATTTTGGAGTTTTGTACTTAAGAACACCGAAAAGAAGACACGCCAAGTGTAGTTTGCGTCGGGACTTCATTTTTAGGCAGTAGTGTTGGTTTAAAAAGGGGGTTATATGGCTTCTCGGTGGCACAGTGAAACAAAATCTTGTACATGCGTTTTGGACCCTTTGGATCAACCGTTGCGTACGCGCAAGTAGCCTTGGTCCGTATACGGTGTCCGCATAATTAAGTTTGGACAAGACTAGTGTCTCAACTAGTTGTGTACGCAATTCTTCCGATAGGAAATGTCTAATTTTATATAGCACCCTTAATCTGTAGAAACAGTTACGTGCGCACTCAGTGATATGTTTCTCGAAACGCAAATCGGCGTCCATACACAGACCCAAATTGCGAGTTTCGTACGAGCGCTCGATAGTCTCACCCATAAGTCGTATTTCAATGGGAGAGCACAGGTTAGCTTGTTGCGGTTTGGTTCCGAGAAGCATATACTTAGACTTAGTAGGATTAAGTACGAGGTTATTTCGTTCAGTCCAAGCTGCTATCTCAGTAAGATCTTCATTTAGTTTTTTTATTGCTATTTCCTGGTCACCTGGTCGAAAGGATATATAGATTTGTAAATCGTCAGCGTATATATGGTATTTGCAATTTTTTATGCAGTGCTTAATATCGGCCGTATAGAGTGTGAACAGCACTGGGCCCAGGATAGAACCCTGAGGAACCCCCCTGTTCACCCCTACAGACTTTGAGCGTGTAGCTGTTGGTACACTGCTTGTTTTTATTTCGACGTATTGGTGACGGTTACTCAGATAGCTATGGAACCAATTAATTGTGGCCGAGTCGAATCCATAGTAACTAAGTTTCGATAGCATCAGTGTGGTGTTAATAGCGTCAAATGCCCTGGAGAAGTCCAACAGCACGAGTAGTGTGCACATACCTTTATCCTGTGCAAATAAAATATTATCAGATACATCTAATAATGCTGTGGCAGTACTATGGCATTTTCTAAAGCCAGATTGGAGTTCTGGTAGGATGTTATTTTTCTCCAGGAAACCAGTAAGCTGCTGACAAACCACCTTCTCAAGTATTTTGGATACACAAGGTAGGATGCTTATAGGCCGTAGGTCCTTGATTTCCGACGGGTTAGGCTTTTTAGGCAAAGGGCGCACTATAGCTATTTTCCATATGTCCGGGAATGTTGAGGTGGTAATAGACGTGTTAACCATGGCCGTTATTGCAACAAGTGAGTAGGGACAAGTCATCAGTAACATGGTCAAGTTTAGTGTGTCGACCCCCTCGGCATTTGATTTTAATGTTTTTATAATGTTGACTATAGAGTCAGAAGACACAGTATTTAATGTAAAAATTTCGTCACAAAAGTTGTGGAATTCGTAAAAAGTGAGGAGTGAGATGTTAACCTCTGAGGTTCCCGGTACTTTTAGAAAATGCGTGTTGATTTTTTCTACGTCGTTGAGGTGTGAAGGTATTTCGAAACCTTTTTTGGCAGGGAGTATGTTAGATTTCAGGTTTTTCCAGAGGATTTTCGGGGTTTTTTGTTTATTGTTAATATTTTGCTTGAAGTAAGCGACTTTTTCGAAATAAATAGATTTATTTGCTAGAGAATTTAAACTCTTATAATACAGTTTCTTTTCTTCTAATTTAGTTTTCCTATAGCTTTCTAGAGCTTCTTTCCTAAGGCGCAGCATAAGCTTTACATTGTCTGTAAACCATGGGTAGGTGCGATCTTTAATTTTGCATATTTTTAGCGGGGCGTAGAGTTCAAAAACAGAAAGAACACAGTTGTTAAAGCAACTTACCATGTCGTTTACATTAGCTAGTTTTGAGATCTGATCCCATTTAATTTTATTTATATCTTCATTGAAGGAGGCAAAATCAATATTCTTAATAGGGCGATATGTTATTATCTGTGGGGTTATTTTATCTCGTTTAATGTTTAGCTCGCACAGGACATAAGCGTGCCCGCACAGTGTCTCTGCAGCCTCTACTGAGACTTGACGCACTCGCAAATCAGTTATAATTAGGTCTATTAATGACTCAGACGTCTCTGTAAAGTGGGTTGGCGTGGATACCAATTGAGTTAATCTGAGACAGTCCAATAGAGTCATTAGTTTTTTCGTACAGCCGTTGTTTTGGTTAAGGAAGTTAATATTAAAATCTCCCATCACCAGTATGCCGTCGCAAGTGGACAAAGAATTAATACTATCCGATAAAGCGTCTAAGAAAAGGTCTACATCGAGCCATGGTGGGCGATATGCAGTACCGATAGCCAGTTTTTTCCCATTGACAGTGAGCGTTAACCACATCTGCTCCGCGGCTGTGCGGCTAGGATCGATTGGGTGCGTGAATGTGCGCACGTTGACCCCACATTTGATGTAAAAACCAACCCCTCCCCCACGGCCGCCGCGTACCTCCGTTGGGCGCGGAATATGCCTCAACCGATAACCAGGGACAAAAGGGGCGCGGGTCTCCTCGCCGGGCCTTAGCCAGGTCTCGTTAATAGCCATTATATCCACTTCGAAATTTTTCATTGCTTCGACGAAGGAGTCATGGTTAGTTCCCAGAGATCCTGCGTTAAATAGACCAACTTTTAGATGACCTTTGGACGTCATTTATTATTATTATAGATTGAATGAAAAATTGAATGAAAAATAAAAAAGATGTTATTAGAACTTAAATAAATAGCTGGCGGGACCCATAAGTATACATTGTTGCTTAGACTATAAGGATATAGTAATATAAGATTATACAGAAATGTTAAAAGAGTTATATACTTTATATAATAATATTTAAAAAATAATGTTGCGGTAGGTGAGACAGTCGGTGACAATGATGATATATTGTTGTAAGTAGATATAGATAGAGTGTTTGAATAAAATTGGTAATTGCTAAGAGTCATTTTGATATTATATTTACTGAGGTATGTTAGAACCTTAGTTTCTGCGACCCAGCTCACAACGAAACAGACGACAAATATAAAAACGCAACATAAAGTAAACAAAAAAACAAAATAATCCGATATAATTAGTGTTTTATGACACGAAACATATGTATAAATATGTTTTAGTTCAAAACATTGCTTAGACCGAAAAACCTATTAATATCCTTTTCAGATCTTATGCGCTCCGCTGGTTTACCCTCGTCCTTTCGAATGAGTACCTTTCCGTTCCTCGTCCATACATATTTCCAATTGTGGTTGCGGCCCTCTTCCCGCGCCCGGTAGAAAAGTTGCCTGTTGGTACGCGTTAGACGCTCATTAATATACACGCGGCCTGGGGGCGTGCCCTGCACCTCAAGGTCGGCGGCGGTAATGACGCGACGAACACGCGCGGCACGCAGCAGCTGGTCTCGCGTCGCTCGGCGCGCCAGCCGCACGGCGATGCTGCGCGGTCGGGTGGTGGGTGGCGCCCCGTCGATCAGGTTGCGTCGACTTGGCCCGACCCGTTCCGCGTGTACCACGTCATGATCCTCCAGGTTTACCCCGAGCTTTACAGCTAACACTTTGACAAGGTGTAGAGGGGATTCCTCCTTACACTCAGGAATACCCGAGATGTCAAGGTCGTTAAGGAGCAGCTCTTGATCACGCTCATTAAGTTGTGTCCGGAGATTATCAACAACGCCTTCGACGAGAGAGATGTTGGTTTTGGCTTCGAAGTCGGATAATCGAGCTTCAAGTTTGTCTAGCCTATCGGTACATGTTTTTAGGCCCAACCTGAACTCAGCTATTTCCGACCGCGTCTCCCGGATCTCTTCCTTAAGCTCAGCTCGCATTGCTCGCATTTCTTCGCGGAATGCCGATATTTCCTGAATTATGCGTATATTTGACTCTTGTGGCGTGGGAGCAACCTGCGCATAAGAGCTACTGGGAGTGGGAGAGTGAGGCCCGGGCGGTAGCTTCTGATCCTCCCGGGCGGTAGTTTCACTACCTTTAACCGGGGTTGATGAGTTGTCCCCTCTGGGTAGCTGTATTTTGCACCCTGGACAAAGCCACCCGACTTTCAACTTGGTAGCCGCCGTTATCGCTACACACGCATGGTGAAAAGTGCCGGAGCATTTACCACACTTAATGCATTCCGACGACGACGAAAATTTGCCACAAGCCCCACATTTGTTGACCATTTTAGCAATAAGGAACTACACTTGGCTATATAAAACAGTTTCGCTATCCGACGAGAGATGGCGCTAGTTGTATATAAAATATAACGGGATGTTTTTAGGATTAACAGTTGCATAACACAACCAGAATACCACTGTGCACACTTTTTTGTTTATATAGTTTAGTTAAAATAGTAATCGTAGTTATTTAGGTACGATAGTTAGGTTTTAATTGCACTTTATATGGAAATCGGGTAGGACTGCAAAATAGTAAACAATCCGTGACGAATTTTTACTGTTTTTCCACCAAAAATCGTATACAATTAATGCACTTTATTGTAAAAACACTTGCCACAATAACTGTCTTCTATAGATAATAAAGTTTTAATAATTGAAATGGTATTTTATTTTATTTATGATACAGAAAATTAATAATAACTGCGTCAACATTGGGTGTCTACCCTCTCTCTTCGGGCCACGACGACTTGAGCATTGAGCTCCTTAAATATGCAGGTATTCATCTGCCCCGAGTGCTGGCGATGTTCTACTCGTTATGTGTGGGACACTCGTACTTACCAACGCAGATGCTCAAGACTGTGATGGTCCCGGTCGTGAAGAATAGGACTGGCGATATTAGTGACAGGAGCAATTATAGACCCATCTCCCTGGCCATTATTATCTCGAAAGTACTTGACGGTTTGTTTAACACTCAGCTTGAAAAACACCTATATATACACGATAACCAATTTGGTTTTAAGTCAGGTCTCTCCATAGAAATGGCGATATTGTGTTTAAAGCAAACTGTCAAATACTATACCGATAGGAGTACGCCTATTTTTGCTTGCTTCCTCGACTTATCGAAGGCGTTTGACCTGGTTTGTTATGACATCTTGTGGCAAAAACTACAACAATGCCAGCGGATTTAATACGTCTTTTTAAATATTGGTACATGAATCAGGTCAACGTTGTTCGGTGGGCGGGGGCCTATTCGACCCCATATAGGTTGGAGTGCGGAGTGAGGCAAGGGGGGCTAACCCCGCCTAAACTTTTCAACCTCTATGTAAATGCGCTGATTGAGAGGCTGAGCAGTACGCATGTCGGTTGTCATATTGGAGGAGCATGCCTTAATAATATTAGTTATGCTGATGACATGGTGCTGCTGAGCGCCTCAGTGAGTAGATTATCGAAGCTGCTTGGCATTTGGGAAAAGTACGCTGACGATCACGGCTTATTGTACAACGTGAGAAAAAGCGAGTGCATGGTCTTTCAGGCCCGAGGCAGATGTCTGGGTAATATACCGACCATCCAATTAAAAGGGTGTCCCCTAAATAGAGCCGACAAATTTAAATACCTAGGTCATGTGTTAACCTCGGATTTGAAAGACGATGTTGACATAGAAAAGGAACGTAGGGCGTTGTCTGTTCGTGCGAATATGATAGCCCGCAGATTCGCTCGCTGTTCGAGAGGAGTCAAAATAACCTTATTCAGGGCATTTTGCACTTCTTTTTACGCGAGCAGTCTGTGGGTCGCTTATTCGCGGGGACAGTACAGCGCGTTACGTGTCCAATATAACAATGCGTTCCGGGTGCTTTTGGGGCTGCCTCGCTTTTGTAGCGCTTCAGGAATGTTCGCCCAGGCGCGCGTGGACTGATTTTTTGCAACCATGCGCAAGCGGTGCGCGTCCTTGCTGCGGGCCAGCTCCAACAGTATTCTTAACGCATTGGCGGAGTGGTTTGACTGTCAGTACTTGAACCACTGCAACATGGTTCATTTACTGACTAATGACGATTTAGCGCAGTGGTTAAGAGCTTAAGCCGCTCTGCCCACTGCGTCTAATAGTCGCGGGTTCGAGTCCCGCACGGGACAAATCTTTGTGTGATCCACAATTATTTGTTCCGGTCTGGGTATTTGTGTATGTGAATTTTCATGTTTGTGAACGCACCCACGACACAGGAATAAATCCTAGTGTGGGGCGACGTTTTTTAAGAAAAAAAAAAAAAAAAAAAAAAATGCATTTTATTAATATTGTGTAATGGATTTTGACATCTGAAATAAATAAATAATAATAATAAAGTAATAAGAAGGTCGGAGCGTAGACTCCATCAAACGCGATCTTTCCATTTTGGCATTAATATTTAATATGCCTCTGACCGACCATTCGGTGATCACTGCCGGTTTTTACCTTGTGAATCACGGAGACATCATTAAATATTTGTCGCTTGGTGCTCATGATGAAGTCTATCTTATTTCTTGTGGAACCATCAGGGCTCATCCAGGTCCATTTCCTGTGAGACGGCTTCTGGAAGAAAGAGTTCATCATAAAGAATCCCTCCTTCTCCAGAAATTCGGCCAGCTTCTGACCCCTGGGGTTGCGCTGCCCATATCCAAATTGCCCCACTCTCAACTCATCATCGCCCCGTTTGCCCAGCCGCGCATTGAAGTCACCCATAACCACTCTAAAGTGTGCTTTGGAAGTATGTATGGCTCTACTAATGTCCTCATACATAACTTCGACGTCATCATCTGAGTACGCCGAGGTCGGTGCGTGGACCTGTATGACCTTCAGCGAATATCTTTTGGATATTCTAAGTATCAGGTACGCTACCCTGCTCGACACACCAGTGATGGACACAACGTTGTCTATGAGTGACTTGTGGACGATAAAAACGACACCACTTTGGGACTGCTGTTTGCGCTCCCGGTAGGAAAACAAGTTGCCGGATTTTAAGGTTATCGTGTCCTCGCCCTCTCTTCGGACCTCCGATAAACCAACAATATTCTACCGCAACTTGTTTATCTCTTTTTCCAGCTCAACAAGCTTCTCATGTGTCCTCAACGTGCGTGCGTTATATGTCACCAGGGCCAATTTTCGTTGTTGGTGGTAGCCGAATCTCTGCCGGAGATTCTTAGCACCCCTTGTCCTGTCGTCACCATGGCTGCTACTTTGGCCAGGACGAACAGGACCGCCGGGGACTAGGGGCCTGGTTTTATATATTTTCTCCATAATAATTGGGGGATTTGCCTTACTCGCCATGCTTGGCAGGCGGGTTGGCGAGCGCAGTTTTTGGTCGTAGAAGTGTTAAGGGAACGCTGCTGCCCATTCCTTAGTTTTCCCTTAGTCGCCTTGTACGACACCCAATGGGATGAGATGGATTGGTCCTATTCTAAGCCGGTAACCACGTGGGGAACTTCAATGATAATGCAATAATATTATGATATCATGAAGCTGGTCTGATGATGGAGCCAGAGTAACATATCAATCACACAACATTTGTGTTTGGCCTCATTTCAATTGTCTTACCAAGTGCTTTTCTTCACTTGAAGTGGTGTCTAGGGTCTGATGATGAAGTCGAAAGACGGTCATAAGAAGTTCCCAACTAAGTTCTTTAATTCTCTATGGTACACACATGTTTTTTACAAATAAATGAATTTCAAAGTAAATTAATGTACAAAAGCGAGCTTAACTCCAAATCTAGTTCTCTATCAGCAAAGTGACAGAGAAACAAGTCATCAAAATAAGGATAGGAATAAGTATACAACACAAAAGAAAGGAAAGAAAAAGATAGTTATAAATTTAAAAAGGTATGAACTACAGATATATATCTACAAATATACTACATGCTATACATTACCATAAAATAGACTACATGAATATGTAGATATATACAAATATATTAAATAGATATGAAATATTCCCTAATTCTTTTCTTGAAAATCTATACAGAAAGGCTATCACGTATAGTGTGGTTTTTATTCGCACACAGCACGTACAGTGAATGAGCCATCATATCGACTTGAGCTATTTCGAGGTGCACTAAGTGAACAGGAAGAATAGTTCGTCGTGCGCCCTGTTGCAGTGTGGCCAGTATGCGTCGCAAAGGAAAGATTTAAATAAAAGCTGAATAATCTTGAAACAGTGCTCCACCCACCAGTTGTGACCCTCTTCGCGCAGAGTTTCCTCCTAAAATCTTGTTTCCCAGTCGCTCGAACGTGTGTGGCGCGATGTTTCGCGCTCCTAAATACTATTTTATTGGGTCACAACTAGTGGGCTTTGCATCGAGCTTTATTAGTGAAATGAACCAATCATAATTCAATTGTTTATCCCTTTCTAGGGTAAATCTCTTCTAATTATTCCTATTCCTTTCCAGGGTTACACTCTTCTAATTATTTCTATCCCTTTCCAGGGTTACACTCTTCTAACTGTATACTATTGTTTATGTGCTATAATTCTATTACATTATCTTATTTCTAACTTAAACTATTACATAATGTACTATTGTAACTTAATCTATAATAATACTCGTATCTATTTATATACATCATGCAGACGTCGTCCTGTACATTTCTCCCGCCGTGAACAGTCGGCTTCACTGACGGTTTATAAATCTTCGTGGAGGGACGACGTAGGCAACACTATTAGTTTCTTCGCTGGCCTCCGAAGAACTCCTCCCTTGGTGCGGACGTCCACCGCACGCACCATTCCATCTTCTCCAGGGAAGATCCTTATTATTCCTCCAAGAGGCCACATGTTCCTGGGGAGTACATTGTCAACAATGAGGACGATGTCTTCCTCTTTCAGGGCGGCGCCGCGTCCGTGGGGCTCCCGGTACTGAAGTCCAGGTAAGTACTCCCTTATCCATCGTTCCCAGAACATGTCCGCGAGTCTCTGCGCCGCTCTCCAATGGGTGCGGCCGATGAGGTCAGTGTCAGTGAAGGTTCCTGGTGACGGGTTGCGGGCCGGGCCGTAGAGCAGAAAATGGTTCGGTGTCAGCGCCTCTGGGTCCTCAGGGTCGACGGGTATGTGAGTGAGCGGTCGGTTGTTTACTGTAAATTCGACCTCCGCCAGCAGTGTGGTGAGAAACTCTTCTGTCGGGTGCCTCTCCGTCGGGATCGCGTATAGGGCCGTCTTCACACTGCGCACCAGTCTTTCCCATGCGCCGCCCATGAACGGGGCGCTGGGGGGAATAAAGCGCCAGCTGATGGTTTTTCTCGTGGCCTCTTCTCGGGTGGCGTTGTCCAGCGCCTCCCGTAGCTCCTTGTCGGCGCCGCGGAGATTGGTCCCGTTGTCCGACCGCTGCGCATTATTTAGCCAGGTTACCCCACAATTTTACTATATAAAGTTCGAGTAAATATAAATAAGACTATATTTTTAACGTATGAAAAAAAAAAATTGATTACATGGTTTACATACTATAATATTTCCAGGGATAATTTTCCAAATTGAATTGCATACAATGAAATTAAGTTTAATATTATGAGTGTGGACTATGCAACTTTATTTAATCTATCAATGCATTGTATTACTTTTGATAATCGATCGGTATCGGTATCGATCTAAACTACGAACTAAATTTATTGAAGTAATTATGTATAATGGAATTGTGGCCACGGAAATCGTGTAAGGTCAGTACAAAAATGGGTCGATGATGTGATTAAGTGTGTAGGTAAGACCTGACCAAGATTGTGATGGATATGTGGCGAAAGAGGGGGAAGACTTATGCCCAGCAGTAAGCGGAATGTGCTAGAAATAATGATGATAATTTTATGTATACACATATATTGATATAAACTTAAGGATGTGGATACAGCTCGTCTTGTTTATTTTATTTACTTCCATAGCCTTATGTCTTACGGTATCCTACTGTGCCATTTATAACCTAGGACCTAAGGTTTCCCTCAGAACTTTTTAAAGAGATCAAGATTCTGACGTTCGCTTCACAGTATAATATGCTAATATAGTGTACATACGTAAAGTGAGCGACGTTCATAAACTAAGCACCAGAAATAAACATTAAGTATTACCAATTTTTAGGCTTAAAAAAGTATTCAATAACTTCGTAAGAGTCGGTATTCGCTGCTACATTAAGATACCGAAGCCCATGTTAGATTTGCCACTAGATAAATGATAGGTCGCTGGGACAGACTGGATGCGGAAGGCGGAGGACCGTGTGCAATGGCGCGTGTTAGGAGAGGCCTATGTCCAGCAGTGGACTGCGATAGGCTGATTGATTGATTGATTGATTGATTGAAATGATAGATTTAAACGTTATAATAAATCTTTACTAATGAGTAAAGGATTATACTGTAAACGATTTTTTTTGTACGATAAAAATGCCTTTACTCAGATTACCCGAAGTTCACAAGAATATGATGTTAAGTGCAGCGTGCCCTGCCTAGCGAGCGTTCATTGATTTTGTTATTTTTGAACGATGTCGACAGTGTCATGGATTGGTCATGCTCACTAAAATGTCTTTGCTAGTGGCGGCTCTGTGGAGTGTGGCGGTCACTCTCTTCCCTCTAATATAGTCGAGGAGAGTGATGGCTGCTTTTCAAGTCATACTCGTGAACGGGTGCCGCTGGTGGGGATAGGTCCGTCCTCTATCCTTTCAGTGATTAAAGATGAACCGTAGTAATGTTAAGTTTTGTCGTTCGGCATCACAATGGAGCTATAACAATTATTTTGCACGCACTCTTTACGTATTTTGTAGTAACCCTTTTTATTATATACCTTTAACCCTTTTTATTATATACCTTTAGAGTCTGTTTTGTAAATGAGAGGACTATGTAGACACTGTCTGATACCATGAATCTAAGTACACTTCTGTTATGGTAAGCACATCTATTTGCACTGTTCTCCCATACCCCATGAATGCAATGTATACAAAAAGAATTGTAAAACTCTGATTTTAATAAGTTACCGCTGAGTTTCTTGCCCTTCTTCTCCACAGGAGTGACTTTTCGAAGGTGTGATAGAGTCTTAATACTCTATCACACGTCCGGAAATTATTAATTTTCTCTTTATGACTATTCATAAGTGCTTTTTGGTCTACATGAATTCAAAACTCTTGATTTTGATTTTAACCTATAGTGAATGAAGCAGTGAAGTTATTATTGTATAATGAAGTAGTTATTTAAACATAAACCAAATAGGTAGATACGTAATAAAAGTTATTTTAAACTTAATAATTTGTTTACCTTCTCTGTAGAATCTTATTGTCGGTAAATTTTCATAAAACCTCACGACTTCATATTTATTTATCAATCCACTTACCATGATATAGTTCAGTATTTGGCCCACCTATGGTAAAATTAAAACTAACATTACATTAAAGTAGAAATTCGGAATATTGGTGTATGAGTTATTTATTAGAACATTATTATAATAAAGTTCCAAAAAAGTCAATATACAATATCCGACACTTCTAAAGTAGTAGTTATGTTACTTTTCTATTAATGAAACGTGTATAAATAAAATTGGTGGGATAATTAGCAACTGTAGGCATAGATATATGGATAGATATACCGATTTTAATGAGTTCGGGAATTAATAATTTTGAAACATGTTCGAAACACTTAAAACGAAATCTTTAGGTATTCATTAAATACCACTAACGCGGTGTTATGGTGCTGGTCAAATGGACACGTCAATTGTACAACAGTGTGTTTAGGTTCGTTGGATTTCTATTTGAGGGCGGCAGCTGACATTTAGTACAAGAGACAGCGATATCATGCGCTAGCAGCACGTGCACCGGACGTCATCGCCCCCACCTACTCCCACTACGCTTGAAGAGTATAAAACGGGCCGCTCAGTTGTATCGGTACGCTCCCTAACCGATGGAATCCCTAACCAATGGAAAACAGGGCAAGTCGTCATGCTGCCAAAACCGGGGAAAAACTCACTCAAACCCGAAAGCTACCGGTCCATCGCCCCACTTCCAACCCTCTCTAAGGTGTTCGAAAGGCTCCTACTTCACCGCATTAAAGCCCGCATCACCCCACGCCCAGAACAATTCGGATTCAGGTCGGAACATAGCACCACACTCCAGCTATCGAGGGTACTACACGACCTGACGGCCTCCACTAACAAGCGAGAGAAAGCCGTCTTGGTCTCCCTCGACATAGAGAAGGCGTTCGACAGAGTCTGGCACGACGGCCTCCTACACAAACTCTCCAAGACCAACCTTCCCCGTCGCATTGCACAGGTGGTCTCCTCCTTTCTTAAAAATAGGCATTTCAAACTTCCACTGCCACTTCCTCGAAGCGCCTCATCACCGCAGGAGTACCTCAGGGTAGCTGCCTCTCCCCGATCTGCTACTCGCTATACACTGATGACATCCCGACAACAACCGGCGTCCACCTGGCCCTGTACGCGGACGACGCAGCGTACTATACCTTGTCGTTAAGCGCAACACACGCGGCCAGGAAAATCCAACGCGTCCTTGACCTCCTGCCTGAATGGTTTGCCAAATGGAGGCTATAGGTGAACGTAGCGAAAACCCAGGCAATCACCATGGGGAGACAGCTAACCCTCCCCCCCCCCTTCACGCCAACTTCACGAAGTAGACATCAAATGGTTCCCCACGGTTAAATACCTAGAAGTCACCATCGATAGGAACCTCTCCCTAGGACCCCATCTTATAAACGTCATCGCGAAGGCAAGACATGCCCGCGCCCTACTCTACCCAATGCTCTCTTCAAAGAACAAAAATCGCCATTTATAAGACCTACATCCGCAGCCACCTCACGTGCGCTGCCCCGGCCTGGGTACCGCTACTAAGCGCCTCCAACCAAGCCCGACTAGAAGCGCAACAATCACTATCACTCCGCGTCATAGTAAAAGCACCACGGTACGTGAGAAATGCCACGATCCAGAGGGATCTCCAAGTAGAGAGCCTGGGGCACTTCATCCGTCACTTATCCACAGGAATGTTCGCGCGCATCGAAACGTCAACCTTGTCAACGTGCCCCCCTGTGCAACTGGCCTCCTTATCAGCAGCAACAACCATCAGGAGGCCGGGAGTGGATCTGAACGAAGTCGCCGCCGTAGCTGGTCGCCTGCCGGGCATCACCAACGAGTCTATCCCGGCAGTGCTTGATCGCACGGCGACGTGAAGAACTCTTCCCACTCCGGCCTCCCCACACTAGACTCCACGCCCCAACGACCTGGACCGGCCCGGTGGTACTCGATCACCCGCTGATCCCCAGCGGAGCTGAATCGCATTACCGGGCGAAGAAAGAAGAGAGGCTCCGCAAAATCACCGTCTCCTCGCTGGGCTTCCTTCCATAGGTTCGCCTATGGTCTCACCCGGTTGGGTTGACTGAAAGCCTTCACCGCGGGATCTACGAGTAACCGCCTACCCTGGACATCAGTCCACCCAAAGCCGGTCATTCCAATGACCAGCACAAACCCTTTTTTTTTTCTTTTTTATCGCAGGGAAATCCTTTATGGTTACCTGTCCGCGTTCGGGGGACGCGGAGGGGTTATGTCGGAGTTCCTCGATCCATCAACACTCGGGGCCGTAGCCCCGGCTGTTGATGGACCAAGTGTACCGACTAAAAAACCTGCGGTGACACCGTCTTCGTCGCGAGTGTCGGGGACCACGGGATCGCCGTTAGGCACGCACCGCGGCCCCGACGCGACCTGCCCTGTTGAGGGCCCACCTTGGGAGTCACCTCCCTGGCGTAAATAATACGCCCTCCCTCTACATAGACGCCGCGTTGATGTCACCCAACGCGGCGTGTCCCTCTCGAACTGGGAGGCAGACTCCCCCGAGTCTGCCACCCAGGTATTTCGGTAGGGACACCCATGTACCCGGACTTTGATATCCGAGGCCATGGGTATCTCCACGCCCCCTCGCGTCACACGCGCGCGAACCGCCCAGCCGCCGCCGCGCCGCCCCTCTGGTGGCATGCAGCAGCAGCCGGTCGGCCCAGTTCGGCCGGGCTAGGGACCCGAAGGGGCCCCACCGCCCAGCAGGTGGTCGGGGGATTACGCAAACCTACACCGACCACCGTACCACCGAGCCGATCTGCGCCACACCCCTAAGGGCAGGCGCCCGAACGGCTCCCTACCAGGGGCGGCGCCACCTGCTGCACCCAACTCTCTCTCCCAAGGGAGAGCGAGGGGGCAACCAGGCGCCACACCCATACCCTTGCGCCTAAAAGGCGCGTGAGCCTTTCAGCCACCACTGCGCCGCCCCTCTGGCAGCAAGCAGCAGCAGCCGGTCGGCCCAGCACGGCTGGGCTAGGGACCCAAATGGGCCCCACGGCCCAGCGGGCGGTCGGGAGGTCCTTCCGTCTGCAAAAATGCACGGCGCACGACATCACCGCGCTGACCTCCACCGACCACCCCAACGACAGGCGCCACCTGCTGCACCCCACGGAGGGGCGCAACCAGGCGCCACAACCTTCCGGCTAAAGCCGGGGGAAAAAGGAAAGGGAGGGACGGGACTGAGCGGGAAAGGGTAAGCGCATGACTGTTTTTGTTATGTCTGTTCAGAAGGACCAGACCAATAGCAGGCAGCAACCGCGAGCAGGATACAGTCACACTTGCCTTGGGGATCGTCGCGACCGTGCGCTACTCCCAAGACCACGCCAAATTGCTTGCCGTGACAGACGAGCAAAATAGGCGAGAAGCTATGCCACTGCGCCTCGAAGGACGCGTGTGATGGGATAGCCTTTCGCCCGCCCGACCGGCACAAACCCACACGAACCTCACCCAGCCCGGTGGTGCCGATAGCCCGCTGGTCCCCCAGCAGAGCTGCATCGCACTACCGGGCGAAGAAAGAAGAAAGAAGATGGGCCACGCGAAGTCGCTGTCTCCTCGCTGGTCGCCTCGCTGAGCTTCCATAGGTTCGCCTATGGTCTCACCCGGTCGGGCCGACCAAGGAGGCCGCGTTAACAACCACTGATGACCCCCACCCGTCGCTGACGAGTGTCGCCAACTATTATTGATGATGATTGATGGATTAAAGAAGTCAAGCAAGCTTTTCCTCTAACAACAAGTAGCATGGAAGTGCTCCTGCTGTGAAGATTCAGGACCTGCTTCAAGTGCAAAGTGCAATGAGTGAGTCGGGGCCTTTGCGTGATCCAGTGTGTAGAAGTGGGTCGGGAGGACCTGTAGGTCTACCATGAAAGTTTCAATCCGTAACTTCGATGCCGAACGATACACGAACAAAATACGATGCGTGTACCTACCATGAAGTTGTATCGGATTTATTTCTTTCGGTCGGGCACCATAGATTTTGTTCGTGACAGATGAGAAGTATGTTTCAGTTTACTAAAAAAGTTGGTAATAAATGAAGTAGTATAAACCAAATTAATATAAAGTGCATTCGTTTCTTATCAGACACATGGTAACTTAGGAACATTCCAAGTTAGTCGTGTAAAATTGTTAAATGTCAAGCTGTCATAATGACACAACGGCGCGAACTTTGAATATAATGTTTCAAAATTTCGCCAGCAGTCATTAAACTGAAGTAGCACATTTAACGTTAACTGACAAAAGGAATCGATGTGAATTCGAACCGACAAATATTGTTATTTTCTTTTTGTGTTTTACAATTTTTATATTTTGTTATTTTACATATGGGAACGGCAAAAAAGGCTATTTGGTTATTAAAGAATAGCAATTTGACAAGATTTATTATGAGAAACGAGCCACCTAGTCGGATGCCCCTCTGCTTTCGAACTTTGAAAGGATTCTTAAAAAATTCGTGCTATATCGTATGTTGTACTCTATATTAGAAATAGAAAAAATAATATTATAAAAACATCAAATAATTCCAGTTTTAACGCATTTATTGCTTTTAGATATCAACAAAAACACCATTAAACCACTCGTGTTTAATTCAAAACACCCAAAATTATAAAATTCACACTTACGAAAGTAAAAAGTTACCTCTTAGTTAGTTTTCGTATAATTGCGGTTAAAATCGCGAAAGAAGTGCTGTCAAAATGCCGAAACTTCGTTTGTTCGGATCACTTCATGGTAGCGTTTTACGACGGAAGAAACGGCACTAGCCGTCTTTGGGACCGATTTCGGAACTAAATTACTTTATGGTTGGAATCGCCCGAAATTTCGATCCTAAACTTTGGAATTACGTTTCATGGTAGACCTACTGTCAGCAGTGTTGACGACGCGTCTGGTAGCGACAGTGCGCGCGACCAGTAGTGCATGTGGATGTATGCGGGGTATGTGCACCTGCAGTTTGCATCACCCCGGTGAGTCGTTTTCAATCTAGAGCGTGCTTCTCGTTATTATGAGGTTCTGTTCAATTGAATTCAGTAATGAGGGTACTTTGCTATCGTCAATTTAATGATGAGGATACCTTGCTATCGTTTCTATAACTGAGGGTACTTTACTATCGTTGCTATTGCTGCCTAGCCAAACTGTGAATGTGTTGCTTGTTCCTTTGCCGCGGTCGGTAGTGCCTTGTTTGGGCTACGTGGCTGTTCGCTGTGTAGTTCCCGTACATTTCTCATTTTGTTAATGTTAACGCCTATAGAGGTGCACTTGGCTACTGGCCCTGGTATAAATCTAACTTCCACGAATGATGTGACTGATTTGCGCATATTGGGTCGTTGAGTGGTTGACTGTGATTTAACTTTGTTATGAGTGGCTGGATACGTGTGCGCATTGCAGTTTATTACTGGGAGCAGTGTTTGTGCGCGTTTGGTCGCTTTTCGTTGGTAACCAAGGTTTGGTTAAATGCTTGGCTGCTTGATGCGTGTGGATCGGTCAATGCAGTGAGTACAATTGTCCCAAATGTAGTCAATCTAAGAGTCTGATCTTAGAATAGGGATGTATCCCAATGTACCCACATAGTTTTAACGAATGGGTTGATAACGCCTTCGTTATTAATTAAACCAGCACCTTAGTTGTACTGTCTTGGTTGTGAATTATAAAACTTTTTATGTATTGAGCTGTAAAACTTCTTGTAAGCAAAGTTTAAACTCCCATTAATTCGATAAGCTTGAAGTTATATTTGAAGCTGTCCTTTACATGGCTATGAGTGCGCAGTATCCATTACGTCCTGTGATTGCGATTACCGTGATGTTAGATTGCTGCTTCTTTTTTCTGTCATTCGGGTTAACGATATAGTCTATGAGTTTAAAGGTCACAGTTTATTACTGTAATGTTTGTTGCGTAATTTATTGCGCTTTAGCTTTGTTTAGGTTTAAGTTGCAGGTTATCGCTGGTTGTGCGTCAGTGTGGCTGATGAAGCAGCACTAGTGGCAGCAGCTGGCAGTAGCAGCGTAAGTGTGCAAGCCAAGCGGTGCGTGAAAAGCTGCGTAGTAAAGAGGGTGTGCGGACAGCTACAGCAATCGGCTGTGTCGTAAGATTTTTATTTTGATTCTGGTGCCGAATGCTTTCTCGTCAAAGTGTTAGTTGAGAATTTATTGGTACGCGTGTTAACTCTGATGTGCATATAGCGGGACCATTGAATCTTTCGATTGTTAACTGAGTTTGAGCTAGATATCGATAAGACGAGACAGCAAGCGGTAGAAATATTGGTTAGGATACCAAATTACGATTATGCTTGATTTTATTGACGAAGGTGGTTAAATTTACAATGGATTATTCACTTTGATTGATAAGGAAAGAAATTGGGCAAAATTAGACGCTTTAAAGTTGTAAAAGTGCTTAATGGTCATCGTTACATTTTAAAGTTGCCAATTAGAAGGCAATACAACTTACAAGTACCCTCATGTCTCTGCTTACAAGTATGCTCATTTCCAACGGATGCGTCTCGCTGCACGGATTGCTGTCTCTGCCTCCCTCGCGCCCATTAGTCGGTACTCTTGCTAAGTTTTTAGCTTTTGTAAAATCTTGATTTACTGTTTAATCTATCTATCTATATCATCACGCCAGCTCCCTCGCGGGGTAGGCAGAGAGTAAAGAGTTCCAACAGGCCCTTTCCCTACATACCTCTCTGGCTTCCTCCACTCTCATACTGTTTAATCTATGTTAATAATCTATGGTAATATTGATTATGCGTGCACCTTTTATAAAATTATTGCTGATTTAGTGTCGGCTCATTTATTAAGTAAGGTTTAAATTAATTAAACGATTTATTTATAACCGTGCCTATCCGTCTGTTTTACTTCTAATGTCTGAGCATATCCGGACATATTTACGAGTACTTTAGACCCAGATGGTGTTGAAGGTCATATGATGGCCGGAAGATGGCTATCAGAACCTTCTCAACGACGTAACATAGCCCCATGGCGTGTGGGCTCGTTTGTGTTTTGGCAAGTGCTTTAGACCTAGATGATGTTCAGGGTCTGATGATGGAGCCGAAAAGTGATCAACGGAACTGCCGCAACTACTCAACACAGCCCCGTCGTGTTTGGATACATCGCAAACGATCTTTTCGGAGTATTGGATACCCGATTCGCAGAACAATACACGAGAGACATTGAACTTGTGGAGAAATCAAACGTCAGTTGTAGAAGCAGAGTTTAATTTTCTCAAGAGAATGGAAGATACAGTAGACAGGCAACACAAAATTCGTTAGAAAGCTTAATTCGTTAGAAGAAGTATCAAATTCAGTTCAACGAAAAATATTTAATATGTCACAAATAGAAGATTTTACAATAACGGCTATAGTAGGGAATAATTTATCACAGAGTTTAAAGAGATTACAAGACACTCAATTAAACACAATAGCTGATATTTATCATGGACAGATCAGTGTGCATCTCCTCACACCAGAACAACTCCGAAAGGAACTACAGATCATTTACAGCCAAATGCCTACTGGGAGTAGACTACCTATAAAAGATATTAATACAGATTTGCGTTTTATCTTTAAACTACTCAAAGTCAAGGCACGTGTAACACCGGAGTACATCATATTCGAAGTAATCTTTCCACTCATTGGGAGAGAAGACTTCCAGCTTTACAGATTAATAGCAATACCTCAACAGTTCCAAAATACCATGGTCAGTGTTGTGCCTATATCAGATTATATAGTAGTTAATTTAAGGAATGATGCATATTTTACAACAACCAGAAATGATTTACAAACATGTTTATACAATGAAGATTCCTACATTTGCGCATCATATAAACCAGTCAATAACCTGCAACAAGATGAAGATTTTTGTAAGAAAGATATTATAGCAAAAAGGTGCATTGTCCAAAAATCAATATGCACAAACAAATGGGTAGAATTACAATCAGGATCAAGATTTTTCTATTTCTGTTGCAATACTTATCCTATCAAAATGATATGCGATGACCAGATTTCGCAACAATATCTTACAAAATTGAAGAATTCTACGAAGACCTTCAAACCACCATAGCAAATGCATCCAAAAACATAATAGTTATGGGTCATTTTAATGGGCAGATTGGAAAACAAAAAAGAAGCAAGAACGGCTCACGACTAGTATCCTTTGCTATAGAAAATAAATTAAGCATCTTGAACAGTTTTTACATATAGAAACCATCAAAGAAATGGACATGAATCTCTCCTAATGGCCGGTATAAAAACGAGATTGAATATATTATGTCAAACAATGTAAGAGTTTTTTAAGATGTGTCGATTTTAAACAATTTTAATTTTAACTCAGATCATAGAATGGTTAGAGCAAAACTATCAGGGACACATCAAAGGAGCAAGGAACTTAAGAAATACTATGAAAACCATGGAATGCACGGGCAGCCCTGATTTACTTCTCAACAACCTTAAAATATCCTTACAAGGTGTGGGAAAGGAACGTCTATCGATTCAAGGAAAATACAACAGATTGCTTAAGCAAATAAAAACAGAAACTACAAAAGTAAACATGACTATTAAAAAAGCGATATCGTTCAAAAGTAAGCAATTATTACGAGAACGGAAAGAACTCTTACAACAAGGAAAGAAAAATAAGAATGGCCAAAAGATAGCAGAAATAAGCAAAAAGATAAGCGAACAACTTAGGAAGGAAAGAAAATCAAAAAGATTAACAACACTAAGAAAACATAGAAAAACGGGAGGAATAAAAAAGGCACTGCAAGAGCTGAATTACAAAAAAGGACTGGATTCGAAAAATAAAAAATAAAAATTTTTGAAAAGACTATTAACGATCGAATATATTAGCAATTGCTACGGAATACTACCGAAATCTATACCAAAGTCAAAAAGGAGACCGAATAAGAGAAGAACTCTGTACTCTCTGCCTACCCCGCAAGGGATCTGGCGTGAGGTTATAGATAGATAGATAGATAGAATAAGAGAAGAATTTAATTCAGAAAATACAGATGAGATAAAACCAATTCTAAAGGTAGAAACAATAAAAGCTATTAAGACACAAAAACTAGACAAGGCACTTGGATCAGATTTAATTACAAATGAACTACTAAAAACTACGTTACCAGTGATAGCCCCCAAATTTACAGATTTGTTCAATGAAATCTTAGAAACTGAAATCATCCCGGAAGACTGGACCAAATCAACAATAATATTGCTACATAAAAAAGAAGACAAAGGTGATATAGGAAATTACAGACCGATCAGTTTAATGTCCAATATTTACAAAATATTTTCGGAAATCATACTAAGTAGAATTACCAACACACTAGAGGAAAACCAACCTAAGGAACAAGCTGGTTTTCGAAGCAAGTTCTCAATATTATAGACCATATTCATACCCTCGGTCAAATATTAGAAAAATATAGAGAATACAATAAAATATACCACATAGGGTTCGTTGATTTTAACAAAGCGTTCGATACAATAGAACATGAGTATTTATGGGATGCTCTAAAAAGACAAAGGGTGCAAGGAAAATACATAAGAATAATCAAAAACGTATACACAACTAGCACAGCACAAGTTAAACTTTAATCTACTGACAACGAATTTCCCATCAAAAGAGGTGTACGCCAAGGAGATCCTTTATCACCTAAATTATTTTTAACCGTGCTGGAGATGATCTTCCGCAACCTAAACTGGACTAAAAATGATCTTAATATCAATGGTGAAAATCTAAACCATCTATGCTTCGCGGATGACCTAGTTTTATTCTCAGAGGACGCAGGAACTCTAGGATTAATGTTACAACAATTATCTGATAAAAGTGCTAAAGCCGGCTTGACAATGAACTTAAATAAAACTAAAATTATGACGAATTCCCAACAAAAAGAGACCTTAATAGGAAATAAAGGACAAATAGAACACGTAAATAAATTTATACATTTAGGCCAGCTTATATCTACGGAAGATTGCATGAGTAAAGAAATAGAAAGAAGAATTACTAATACCTGGAAACGGTTTTGGTCTCTTAGCGAAATAATTAAGGAGGTTTTGGTCTCTTAGCGAAACAATTAAGGATAAAGATATGCTTATGGAAGGGAAAAAGAAATTATACAAAATATGCATTATGCCACGCTTATTATACGGGTGCCAGATATGGGCGCTAAGAAATCAATTAGAAAACAAACTAAAAGTCGGCAAACTAAAATGGAATAGAAAGAAACATATTAGGTATAAAAAGAAAGGACAGAGTAAAACTAGAAGAAATCCAAAAGAAAACAAAATTTAAAAAGGCGCATACCACTTACAGACAGCTAAAGTGGCGATAGACGGGGCTTATGCTAAGAGAAAGTAACGAGAAATGGACTAAGTTAATAACAGAATGGTATCCAAGAGACAGCAAAAGAAATAGAGGTAGACAAATTAAAAGATGGGAAGATGACTTCAAGAAAATAGCTGGTCCAATATGGATCCGTTTAGCAAGAGACAGGAATACGTGCAAAACTTCGAAGGAGGCCTTTGTCGACAGACAAGCTGTTACATACCAACATTCAGTTGCCGATAATTTAGATAATAAAATTTAGATTAAGAATTATAATAACAACAATTTAGTAATATGTAGGTAGTCAAATATAAAGGCCGGCGTGACTTTATAAAAATATATTTATTTCACAATACAAATTAATAATAGATACTCAAAATATTAATGCAGTCAATTAATATTACTTAACGTTAGTGCGAACGGTAAGAGAGCTGAGTCGATATTGAATGTACTTTGCTTGGCGATGGCCATTTATAGGCATCGTCAAGTAAACAACTGTTTCTAGAAGGAACCCACGCATTATGCGTCTTATTGATTGATATTGCTTATTAAGCATAACAGTTATTAGAATTGGACTGAGACTAAACAAGTAACCTGATATCTGTTTACATGATAAATACGCAGCTGAGGCAAGTTAAGCTGATTAAGCAAAACAGTACTTGGACGATTTAGCGCAGTGGTTAAGAGCTTAAGCCGCTCTGCCCACTGCGTCTAATGGTCGCGGGTTCGAGTCCCGCACGGGACAAATCTTTGTGTGATCCACAATTATTTGTTCCGGTCTGGGTATTTGTGTATGTGAATTTTCATGTTTGTAAACGCACCCACGACACAGGAATAAATCCTAGTGTGGGGCTATGTTTAAAAAAAAAAAAAAAAAAAAAAAAAAAAAAAAAAAAAAAAAAAGAAGAAGAAAGAAAGAAGAAATTATATTCTATGAGCAATAGTCTGTTTATATTGCATCATCTTTTAAAGTACTTGCACTGAGCTGTGTACTGGTCTAGTATACATAACTCCTCCCTCCATAAGTTCAAAATCAGCGTTCGATTTTTGAGAATGTTGATTTTGCTTATGTTTACATAAGGACAATATTTTAGACTTATTAATATATAAAACAATCAAAAGCACAATTATTAATATTACATAAATGATTATAGAACCTAAACTTATGCTATGCACATTCACTGAATATACGTGGTTTTCACTGAGTTTTTCACTTTTACTGTTTAATACGTGTGACAGGAACTAAAGATCTTCTAAGTTGACTTCATCTAGGCTGATTGGCTGCTTGTAGATTTTCTCTGCTGCTGTGATGCTTGGTAAATTTATAACTGGAACTTGATGGAAGACTTGATTAGTTAATTGAATGAGACGTTTCCTTAATGTGATGTTCTCTAATTTAGCTTCACATTCATTATCTAAGGTTAATATATAGGTGCCAAAAATGTTGAACTGGTTGAAATCATTTTCACAGTGCTCTGTGAGAAATGTCTGTTTTCCTGAATATAGTAACCATGTGTCAGGCCGAATAGATTTGACCTTGACTTTTGAAGATTTCACTGTAAGTGGAGAACATGATGTAATTTGTGAAGAAAATTTCATCAAATCTGTAATGCATAAGTCTTCATTAGTGACAGATAAATTATCTTCATAACACAGGAATTCTCCTTCGTCTATTTCTTTGCATGGTTGTGATAGTGGAAGTATATCTGACCCTCTGACCAGGATTTGGGAATATTGAGGCGTTAATAGGAATGTTAGGTTTAAATGAGGATTGTACATGGGAAAAGGATGAAGGTTGTAATAGTTATAGAAATCTAATTGGACAATTGGTATCGACATAATAAACGTTATTCGTTTGTCCTTAATATATGCTCTTATGTCTATACAATGTACAATTTTGATCAAATTATCGGTATTTACTGGATACATTAATCTATCTATTTTCTCTATGTCTTTAAGAGTTGATAACAATTCATCTATGTCTAAAATGGATTGGTGTAAAATATTTAATCTACTAAAAGCAATAGCTGTTTCAACCTCATCTAACCTAGTTAACAAAATTTGAAAATTATGGATAATTAAATCGAAAGTATTCAAGACAATTTCCTTACTATGTTGGAATTGAGTTTTATTCAGAATGGATTCTATTTCGTTAATTGTTTTGTCTATTTCAATAAAATTATTTCTCGTAGAGTTTGTCAGATTTACTAATACTCCAATTGTTTCGGAAACTAATGATATTTTGTTATCAATAGCGTTTTGTTTAGATTGAATATGACTTATTAAGGAATCGTATCTAATTGCATCTTCGTTATCTAAATTGCCTGTAATGGCTTTAACTATTGAACCTAGGGGATTTAAAATACCTCTTTTAATTCTAATTGTTGGGACTAATTGGTTATAACGCTCTAATGTTAAACTCATAATATACTCAGTTTGCATTTGTGCATCTATGATATTTCCGTCTAAGAAATATACATTTAATTTTTCTTTTAAATAATCGTTAACTTCATAATACTTGTTAACGTTATATTCAATACTGTAACTAACAAATTTTAAATCTAATATTTTAATTATATTCCAATTATAAGTGCTAATGAATGCTTGTCCTTCCTTAACTGGGAAGATTCCAGGATTATCTTCAATTTTCTGAAGTTGAAGGGCCAGGTTTTGGGCTGCCTGTACGAGGATCAGGAGCGCGAACCTGCGGAGGACGTTTTAACGTCTTTTTAATGGGATTTTAAGAGTTTTATTAATGCAGTGTTTCTAATAACGTTCGCATCTTAAAACGTGTAATTTATTGTCAAAATATAAGAATTATTATTAAGCTTTGAATTTAATATTTAATTTATTTAAAAAAAAATGATTTTATTAATTTAAGTTGTTGACTGATAATATTTAGAAAATTTTATAATCGAGTTTATAGGCTTTCATATCTTAAGCATTCAGGTTGTCAGGTTTGTATAACCAAGGTTTTAATTTATTTTATTTTTTTGAATCTGTCTTATTTTATCGATTTCATTCGGACTCTAATTTTATTATGCCTGAACCTTTTAATTAAATAAAAATACATATATTGAAGAAATGATCTGATTAATTTTGGGGTATTCGTATGTAATGTAGCTTTTACTGAAATAATAAGTATTTCATCTTCGTCGGAAGATGGAATATTTATTGAAGTTGGGGTATGACTATCTGATGAGTTATTCGCTAATAAACTGTCTTTTATTTTATAAAGTGAATCAAGTAGTATTTTTATCCTAATAGTTATATTACTATCCTGTTCGACAGGTATTAATTCATTTAATTTTGAAGGATCGGTAAAATTTATATTTTCTATCTTGGGGGTTCTTCAATATCAATTATAGGGGCATCTTTTTGTTTACTCAATTTTGAAAAATCATTATTATTAATATTTATTATTTTGTGAGGTTTTTCAAGAAATCCAGCGGAAAAATTTAGCAGTGGAGGTATAATAATGTCGGGGCTTTCGTTTATGACTTCGTCGATTGCAACTGGCTCATAATCATATGAGTATTTATCAGTCTCAAGGTCAGTGTCATCTACGTAATCCTCATATAAGTCTTCTGTTCTAGGATCTCCGAAATGTTGTATGAGGAGTTCCTTTAGGCTATCCCAAGAATTGATATTAATCTATTTACTTACTAGTATCGCGGCTTTATCGGTTAATTTACTTGTAACACTATGATAAATATACAATTGTTGCGCGGCATTATTTTCCCTTGAAAAGCTTCTAACTACATATTCACACCTTTGGATGTAAAAATTTAGTAATTGATAGTTACCGTCGTAACGCGGAATTAAATCGAGAATTTCTTTCGGAATAATTTGAATTTGATTCATTTTGAATATCTTGAACACTTATTATTCAATTTTACAATTTGAAAAAAAAAACACAATTAGATACATATTACACACAAATAAAATAAAAAAAAATACAATATAAAATAACATACACAAAAAAAATACAATTTAAAAATAACACATAAAAAGTTTACAATAAAAAAAAAATTATATAATAAAAGATAAAGTTCATAAATTCGGCGATTTTTGTCCGAAAAGATAACTCTTATCAATTATTATTCAACTTAGCCTTTATAGGCAGAACAACGTTTATTATTTTTTTATAATATTTCTTTTCATTAAGATTTATTTTCTTTTAATATAAGATTTATTTTCTTTTCAATATTTTACATTCTCAAGTGGACCTTGTGATCGACCCACTGGAAGTAATTTTCTTTTTCAATAAAATACGACAATGTTTTACGTAAGTTCAGCGATGCTTGTCTGATTCTTACGGCCCTAAGTGGTGATCTACGGCTTAGCGATGCGTGTCTAAATCCCGTGAGATCTTAAATTCTAATCACAAATTAGCGATGCTTGTCTAATAATGCGATATCCTTTTATCCAAATAATTCCCGCGATTTTTGACCGGAATTACAGGCTCGGGGTCTGAATGAAATTAGCGATGCTTGTCCAATTAAATTCAGAATAGACAGAAAAATAGGAACATGTGGGAAAGGTCAGAACTCACACAATGCTGCAATTTTTCATGCCGAATATCCGCTCTTTGAGTATCTGCAGGCACTTCTTGACAAAATTTCTTTGTTCGAAGGTAGGGTAGGTCTTTTTCTAGGATTCAGCCAGGCGATTGTGGTCCGGAATCGATGCTTGTACTCCTGCACGGCGTTGAGCTTGTCTGGTATGACTACTGCAACACTTATCGCGACTGAAATCCTACCGTTCGGCTGCGCCAGTCAAATATAAAAGCCGGCGTGACTTTATAAAAATATATTTATTTCACAATACAAATTAATAATAGATACTCAAAATATTAATGCAGTCAATTAATATTACTTAACGTTAGTGCGAACGGTAAGAGAGCTGAGTCGATATTGAATGTACTTTGCTTGGCGATGGCCATTTATAGGCATCGTCAAGTAAACAACTGTTTCTAGAAGGAACCCACGCATTATGCGTCTTATTGATTGATATTGCTTATTAAGCATAACAGTTATTAGAATTGGACTGAGACTAAACAAGTAACCTGATATCTGTTTACATGATAAATACGCAGCTGAGGCAAGTTAAGCTGATTAAGCAAAACAGTACTTGGAATTATATTCTATGAGCAATAGTCTGTTTATATTGCATCATCTTTTAAAGTACTTGCACTGAGCTGTGTACTGGTCTAGTATACAAAACTAGGTATTGTAAAAAAGATAACAACAATAAAGGCTATTTTTAATTTTTTTTTTTTTATAGAAGCCGAATCGAGCAATAAAATTTTAATTAAATAATATCTATAACCTCACGCCAGATCCCTTGCGGGGTAGGCAGAGAGTACAAAGTTCCAACAGGTTCTTTCCTTACATACCTCTCTGGCTTCTTCGACTCTCATAGTTTGTCTCATACACGCTCGCCGGTTACGGAGACTCTTGACTTTTCCATCAGATAAGACTCGGTTTATTTGGTCGTGGTAAGATAGTCTAGGTCTTCCCCGGTACCTGCATCCTTCCACTTTCACATTGTATATCAGTTTTGTCATTCTTTCCTCTGGCATTCTTTCTATATGCCCGAACCAACGGAGCATGCCCTTTCTCATCTTTACACCGATACTATCTTTCATACCTACTCGCTGTCTTACTATGCTGTTGCTAATGCCGTCGTTCAGCTTCACTCCGCACATCTTCCGCAGAGCTCGCATTTCCACCGCATTTATCCTACTTTCATTCTCCTTCCTACATACCCAGCTCTCGCTACCATATAACAGCGTTGGGACAAGAACTCCGTTATGTATGGCCAGCTGCGCCTTATGGCTTAAGTGCCGGCTCCCGAGTAGCTTTCCCATCGCACCATTCACTCTGTTCCCTGCACTCACTCTTCTCTCTATGTCAGCGGTGTATTTCCCATCCTTACTGAAGGCGCATCCAAGATATACAAACTCATTCACTTGCTCCAGCACATCGTTACCAACCACAATCCTTACATTCGTTCTGGTTTCTTCCCTTTCAAAAACCATAATCTTGGTTTTCTTCACATTCAAGTGTAAGCCATTGATCATGCAGTCGTCTTTCATAACTGTGACTAGTGTTTGCAGATCAGTGGCTGTTGGCGCTATTAAAACCGCGTCATCTGCATAAAGTAGATGGTTTACCACTAAGTCACCCATTTGTACACCTTCATTCATCGCTTTCAGTCTTTGGAGACTTTTGTCCAGATATATTATAAACAGTCTAGCGGACAACACGCAACCCTGCTTGACGCCGATTTTAACGTCAAACCAGGGTGACCTGTTACCACGCACCCGTACGCATGCCTTGCAGTCCACATAAGTGGACTGGACGGCTCGCAACAGAGTGCCATCTATACCATACTCTGGCAAAATGTCCCAAAGTCTCTTTCGCACAACTCTGTCAAATGCCTTCTCCAGATCTACAAAACCGCAGAAAACCTTCCGGCCCACTGCCAGATGCTTCTCTACGATGTTGCGGAGACTTGATCCGAACATCCTCTTCCAGACCTGAAACCCCCTTGTGCCTCGCACAACATTCCATCGGACTTCACGCGCATTCTCCGTTCAATAATTTTACCGTACACCTTGGCTGCCAAGCTGATCAAACTGATGGCTCTGTAATTGGCGCAGTCATATTGTGAACCCTTGCCTTTATACAAGGGTACTATGACTGCGCGGCGCCAATCTGTAGGGACTCTACCGGTCCTCCAGCAAAGGTTTGCAAGGGCCCGGAAAGCGTCCCGGACGCAAGTTCCACCATATTAATTAAATAATACCTTTCAAAAACTAGCTTATATAGCAAAAACACAATGAAGATATCTTACTTAGTTGAGGAGTACCTGGCTTTTTTCCAACTCCATCATCCCTGGACACCAACCGGGTCTAAAATACTCGTCAAGTCAAATTCGTCGAGCCTAAGTAAGACAGGGTTATATTGAATACTTGGGTGGTTCAATTGGTCACCTTTCGCAAAACATTTTATCGGAAAAGTCCCACACAAAGCCATTTAAATATTGTATATTTGGATCTGGATAACGGAACACGCTCATTTATTGTCGCCTGTGAAATGTTGCCGCTGAAAACACCTGTTTCAAATTCATCTACTATTTTTACAAAACCATTTGTTCCTATACGAATAACAATACATAGGTATTATTCGTTGCCAGCCATACGGAATACTTGATAAATGACGTCATTTATTTCAGTCGGCACCCTTTTACACTGGTCATTATGTTACCTACTGCAATGTCCATGTGATCTCCATACAATGCACGATATATTACTGGAATGAATGCAGAATTCACAAGCAGCAAGGAAATATTATATAAAATATGTTATAGGAATCATGTAGCGTAACATTCTTACAACAAGTAGGTATCTACCTACCTTTTTCTTTTAACCTACGTACCTAACACCTTTAATCTACGCTATAAAAGAAGAAAATATTTAATGGTGAAGGGATGTGAATAACCTTTTCCTAACTTCAAAGCAGAGATCATTTTATTTTTATCTGCCTACGGCATAATCAAAAGAAAATTTTATGTTTTTAGCAGTCTTATGTAAGTATATTTGTATTTTGTTTCGCTGTAGTGCGACATTATTTCTATCCGTCCGAACTACCGAAACAAACGCTTTTTCAACTTTACACTTCTTTCTTTCACCTTTTCGTGTTACCTACGTGGTTGCTAAACTTTCACCAGTATGACTCTGCACATCAACCCATCTAAATCTATCCATCCTGCTTTCATTCTTTTTTGCATAGCGAACTCTCACTATCATATAAGAGTTGGGATGAGCACTTTGTCATTATTGCCAACTGTACCTTATAAGTATACTTGGTTTAGGTACTAGCCAATTTAGATTTTTTTTGTTATGTTTATGGTATTACGACGACGCGTATTTTGTCAATGTCAAGTATTATGAAGATGACAAAGTTAGGTAAACAATTAAACAAACAAAAAAGATTTACTATAGAATGCTATTTAAAAATTAATGTTTAGCGTGGGTCAAATATACATGACAATATATACAAACTAAATATTCTACTTGAGAAGATGAAGAAGAACAGCAAACACGGTATAAAATTTAATTAAATAATATTTTATTATTTACAGATTTCAATGATATTTTTATTATTAATAGATATTTTTATTATTTAAGCTAAGTAAGGTGACTATAGATGTAGGGAGAGGAACATTAAGGGATAGCAAAGAATTAAAGAAAGAAGTATGTTCATAGTTAGGACAAGAAAATAATACATAATTGAGATCAGCCATTTCCACCCTGCATGTCCAACTGGGTGTATTTATAATGTGGGCCAGTTTAGTTAGTCTAAATCCTCACCACGTATAACCAGGGAGGAGGAGTTAAACAGTTGCTAAACACATCACGTGATTAATGGACGATCCCTATAAAAAAAAGTTAATCTTTTGATGATAAGACATGAAAAAAATGTCAAATCCTAGGCCGGACACAAGTAATTTTTCTATAAAAAAATCCAGTTTTAGTCCGCAGTCTTTGAAAATATACCATGCCTTTTTAATAGATACTAGGTAAAACTAAAACTTAAAAAAAGTTACGCTGTTTTTAAGAAGTATTTCGATAATTTATGTCGAATAATTTATGTTGTTAACTCTACTCTAGCTATCATAAGCTGGCAATGTTTTTTTTGTTTGACACTAGTGGCTTTAAAAAACCATAACCCAAGTCCGTAAAAAAACATTTTAAGAAATTACAGAAGGGCTAGAACTACCTTCTTTGGGCTAGGACAAACCAGCCTACAACCTAAAACCACTGGTTTCTTCCCGTTTAAATCTATCTATCTATATCATCACGCCAGCTCCCTCGCGGGGTAGGCAGAGAGTACATAGTTCCAACAGGTTCTTTCCTTACATACCTCACTGGCTTCCTCCACTCTCATAGTTCGTCTCATACACACTCGCCCGTTACGGAGACTCTTGACTTGCCCTTCAGATAAGACGCGGTCTATTTGGTCATGGTAAGATAGTCTGGGTCTTCCCCGGTACCTCCATCCTTCCACTTTCGCATTGTATATCTGTTTTGTCATTCTTACTTCTAGCATTCTTTCTATATGCCCGAACCAACGGAGCATACCCTTTCTCATCTTTACACCGATACTATCTTTCATACCTACTCGCTTTCCTACTACGCTGTTGCGAATACGGTCGGTCAGCGTGACCCCGCACATCTTCCGCAGAGATCCCATTTCGACCGCATTTATCCTGCTTTCGTTCTCCTTCTTACATACCCAACTTTCATTGCCATATAACAGCGTTGGGACAAGCACTTCGTTATGCATGGCCAACTGCGCCTTTTGGCTTAAGTGCCGGCTCCTTCCCTTAGTAGCCTTCCCATCGCACCATTCACTCTATTACCTGCATTCACTCTTCTCTCTATATCAGCGGTGTATTTCCCATCCTTACTGAAGGCGCAACCAAGATATACAAACTCATTCACTTGCTCCAGCACATCGTTACCAACCACAATCCTTGCATTCGTTCTGGTTTCAGGATATATCAGCGCTGGGCGGAGCAAGTGTTGAAGTCAACACTCTGCTAAATGTGGATCGATCAGCTGATCTGCAAAGTATCGGTTTAATGCCTCAGCTCTTGCCTTTGAGCTGGACGAGCTTCTATTGCGTGACGAGGTTGTTACTGCCATCAGACAGCAACAAAAAAACGGGCGGCTGGCATTGACCTTATACCGGGAGAGCTGATAAGATACGGCGGAGAGGAGTTGCACACGTTACAGTGGGAACTATTTGTTCGCATGTGGGAGGAGGAGCGTGTTCCGGATACCTTTAAAGTATCGCGCATAAGTGCTCTTTACAAGCACAAGGGTGACCGATCTGACTGCAACTCCTACCGCGGTATTTCGCTCCTTTCAGTCCCCGGACAGGTCTTTGCTGCCTAAACCCAGTTTAGCTTCCGGCCGGACCGAGGAACATGCGAAGTTATATTCTCTGTGCGCCAACTGCAAGAAAAGAGCAGGGAACAGGCCTGTCAGCTGTACCTTTGCTTTGTTGACCTGGAGAAGGGTTTCGACAGTGTGCCTCGGGAAGCTCTATGGTCGGTGCTAGGTAAGCTCGGGTGCACGGAAAAGTTTGTGAGACTTTTTAGACTCCTGCATGACGACATGCAATGCTGCGTTGCCGTAGACGGTAAACAGACAGACTTCTTCCCCGTTACCTGTGGGGTGAAGCAAGGATGCGTCTTAGCGCCTACTCTGTTCGCCTTATACTTTGCGGTGGTAGTTAGAGAGGTTTTACACACTGTTTCTCAGGGAGTCCGCATCCGTTTCCGCACAGACGGCAGCCTTTTCAACTTAGCTAGACTTAAGGCTCGCACTAAAATCTCTTACGCACTGATCACTAAGATCATGTATGCTGATGACTTGTGCATCCTATCAGAATCCCTAAACGGCCTGCAAGAGCTGATGTCCGCATTCTACCAAGCCTGCCGTAAGTTTGGCCTAAAGATAAGTGTCAATAAGACGGAGGTGATGTCCCTGGACATACACGGCCACGAGACACTGAACATAAAATTTGTTGAGGATGTGCTAAAGCAGGTGGATAAATTTAGCTATCTGGGGAACACTGTAACATTCAAGTGTGACCTTGATGCTAAGATCAATAGCAGGGTGGGTACCGCAGCTGCGGCATTCGGCAAGCTATGTACCAAGGTCTTCTGCTCGCATAACCTTAAGTTGCCCACTAAGATATCGGTGCATATGGCAATCGTGCTGCCAAACCTCCTATACTCCTCTGAGACGTGGTGTGTATACCGCCGCCACATTCGTACTCTGGATCGCTTCCACCTTAAATGCCTCCGTACCATCATGAGGATCAGATGGTCCGATAGAGTGCGAAATGCCGAAGTTCTGCGAAGAGCCAATGTTGGTGGCATTGAGACCTATTTAATGCGTCGACAGCTTCGGTGGTGTGGTCACGTATCTCGTATGGTGGAGGAAAGAGTGGCGAAGCGCACGTTCTACTCTGAACTGGAGAAGGGCAAGCGGAATCATGGTGGTCCCCTCCTCCGGTACAAGGATGTCCAAAAGGGACACATGAAGAGATGCAACATAGAGCCCTCTCGTTGGGAACGTTTGCCAGCACAGCGGCCAGAATGGCGCAGGATGGTGAACAGCTAAGTACACGAGTTCGAGGCTCAGCGTAAAGCTGACCTTGATGCCAAACGCAATCAGTTAAAGGCTCGCCCACCTGCTGCCACAACATACAATTATGAGAACGGCGTGCTCACGTGCCCTCAGTGTGCACGGAGTTTCGCCGCGAAGATAGGCTACATAAGCCATCTTCGAGCGCATCAGCGCCATTACTCCGAATAGGGGTCAAAGTAGTCGCCATGGCCGAAATCGGTCGGATCAATCATCATCATCATCACATAATATAAACTAAGTAAATCTATATCATACAGTTCCTACATTGTATATCTTATCAGTACTGTACAATAGTTAATTAAACCCACTTCAATTGTATTAATGACATGCCTGCTCTATTAATATAAACTAAGTAAATCTATATCATACAGTTCCTACATTGTATATCTTATCAGTACTGTACAATAGTTAATTAAACCCACTTCAATTATATTAATGACATGCCTGCTTTATTTCTGAAAAAAATCTAGGTCGGACGAAACATTAACAATTATTGTTATAGCATTATTAGATGGTCTTCTATAATCAACTTGAATAAAACAGTCTACAATAAACTTATGTAGAAAAGGGGTATATATAATTATATTGATAATATCTAGATACTAGTATGGGAATAAGCTAATGGCAAAGAATGTGTATAGAATTCCATAAAAATCTTCTTTATTTGGAAATAACTTAACGAGGGCTTTGCGTATTGGTCAGAGTGTAGGCTGTTCTATGTTAGTCTGTATGTATCTTTTTCTGGATATTTGACCTTGGACTTTGAAGATACACCAGTGAACTCCTTAACGATAAACAATACGAACGCGTAGATTGAGATATTATGGGTATCCTATAAGTACCCTACTATAGAACTAAGTAAAATATTAACCGACTTCATAAAAGGAGCAGGTTCATAATTCGCTCGTCTTTTTATACCCTTTTTGCTTATAAACCAAGTTTGATAATTCTTTTTGTATTGGATTCTGTATAGCTCCGAGGTGATCTCATTTTAATTTTATCGGTATTGGACCTTAGACTTTAAAAATACACCACGGGACTCCTTGACGGAAAACAGCATGAATGTGTAAATTCAGTTATTATGAGTATTATTTCAATCCTGTGGGTACCTCACTGAAGAAATAAGTAGAGTAATATGTTATAGGTGTATGAATATTATTAATTAATTAACTCATCCCTTAAAATTACAAAATAAAAAACTTAAAAAAAATATAGGTAAACCGACTACAAAAAGCAAAACATAAATATTTGAAGTCGGTTTTCCTTTTTTTACAGTTTTTTTTTATAAAGAATCATTTTATCTTAGGTATAACTATTAATAATTGAAAATCTTTTGATGTAAGTCCGTTTTTTCGACGTGCTTTTATAAAGAGCTCGAATAATACAAATAGCTAACGATACATTTTGATAAAGCGGTTACAGCGTTTCGAAAACACGCGTTAAAAAAGTGTTTGTGCGACGTTCCTACGAATGTTTATGATTACCTCTTTAAAGTGTATGCGAGCAAGTTCTTACGGGTAGACTAGTAAAGCTTAAGTTGCAATTTACAATGTCGAACAGCTACTAAGTAAGAGCTTAAGGAGTTCCGCCCACTGGACCGAATAGTCGCGGGTTCGATCCCTGGACGGGACAAATTTTTATGCGACCGCAAAAATATTTGTTTCCGTATGGGTATTTATGTATTTAAATTTCATGTTTGTAATTCACAACACAGGAATAATTTTTAGGAACTATTTTTTTGTTTAAAGTTAAGTGAACGTAGTGAGTAGGTACGCACTGCATGGCCTGATAAGTAGTAACGTAATAAAAAAACTTTTCGCCTCTGCTACTGTCAGTTTAACTTCCAGTAGCCGGTTTTGTAAGCTAGAGGGGATAACAAACCAGAGAGATACTCATATGTGGAAATTTCCAAGAATTAGTGCGAGGAAAATATTTACGTTACCTATACAAGGTGTAACATAATAAACGCAAGACCTCAGACACCCCGATTAGAGAATAGCTACATAAATTCAAAACGAAAACCAAATTTCCAAATTTAAAGGTTTTACCCTTTTTTTAAGCAATTTTATACCCCAATTAACAACGAAACTTGCACGATTATGTGTGCGTTTTCAGAAATACGTTTTAAGAATTAATTTGAAATCCCCATATTGCTTTGAATCAATAATAAATTTAGTTTGTTATAGCGCACTGAAGGAGTAAAAGTATTTTTTGCAAATTTAAAAAAAAAATAATATGCATTAAAAATTGTTGGAATAAATTCAGTTACCGATTTAGAACAAACTACTTTCAGGTCTTGCGTTTATTATGTTACAGCTTGTAGATACGTAAACAAGAATTTTCCGAGGTAGAGTTTCAGTAATATTGTCAACAATACCGGGTTGTATTATCTAGAAGGTGATTGTTCTGTTTATAAAGGAATGGAATAGATTATAGTTCAGAGGGCTTCATCTTTATTTAGTAAATTTGCTTTCAGTGTGAAAAGGATGTAATATCTACTCGATAGCTTTGCGCTAACATCAAGCTGTTTGTATAAAGATTTCTGAAGACACCGTCACGCCTGTATTCCTCAAGCGAGGGTGGCAGAGGTGTACTGTGTACACCTACTTTTTGGCGACGATATTAGATCCCTTGTAATAGGGGGGCGAGCCTATTGTCATATACCGGGCACAGTTCCGATCATCATCTCAGCCTATACTTGTCCACTGCTGAACATAGGCCTCCCCAATCGCTTTCCAGCGTAACCGGTCCGATGCCACCTGCATCCAACGACTTCCTGCGATTTTCACACGATCGTCGGTCCATCTGGCAGGCGGTCGTCCCACGCTGCGCTTGCCAATACGTGGTCTCCACTCTAGAATCTTTCTGCCCCAACGCCCGTCCGATCTACGCGCTATGTGGCCCGCCCATTGCCACTTCAGCTTGCTAATCTTAACGGCTATGTCGGTGACCTTGGTTCTTCTACGAATCTCCTCATTCCTGATTCGAACGCGTAGAGAAACGCCGAGCATAGCTCTCTCCATAGCTCGCTGAGCAACTCTGAGCTTTTTTATGAGACCTATTGTAAGAGACCACGTCTCTGATCCATATATCATCACTGGTAACACACATTGACTAAAAACTTTAGTCTTAAGGCACTGAGGTATTTTGGATGAGAAGATGTTGCGCAGTTTCCCGAACGCTGCCCAGCCGAGTTGGATTCGTCGATTGACCTCTCTCTCAAAGTTGGACCTACCTAACCGGACTACCCGTCCCAGGTAAATGTATTCGTCGACAACTTCAAGAATAGAGTTCTCAACGGTGAGTGCGGTGGGTACGACATGGACGTTAGACATTATTTTCGTTTTGTCCATGTTCATTTTAAGACCCACTTGTTGAGATACTCTGTTGAGGTCACCGAGCATTCGTCCTAGATCTTCCAGCGACTCCGCCACGACCACAATGTCGTCGGCAAATCGAAGGTGAGTGATGTATTCGCCATTGATGTTGATGCCAAGTCCTTGCCATTCCAAGAGCTTGAAGGCGTCCTCTAAGGTGGCCGTAAACAGTTTCGGAGAAATGACGTTTCCCTGCCTTACTCCTCTTTTTATGTGGATCGCCTTCGTGCACTGCCCCTGTACTCGGACTGACATGGTGGCGTTATTATACAAGCACTTCAACACTTCAATGTACCGATAGTCAATACGGCATCGCTGGAGAGATCTAAGAACCGCCCAAGTCTCGATCGAATCAAAGGCTTTCTCATAGTCCACAAACGCCAAGCATAGTGGCCGATTATACTCCTCGGTCTTCTGTATAATCTGCCGCAGCGTATGTATGTGGTCTATGGTACTAAAGCCTTTCCGGAAACCGGCTTGTTCGGGAGGCTGGAAGTCATCAAGCCTGCGTTCGAGACGATTCGTGATGACTCTCGAAAACAACTTATAAATGGCTCAGCAGTGTGATGGGCCTATAATTCTTCAGTAAAGTGTTATCACCTTTCTTGAAAAAGAGTACCACCACACCCCTGTTCCACGCTTCCGGCGTTTTTCCTTCGAGCAAGACGGAATTAAACAGCCTCTGAAGGACTTTAAGTACCGGCGATCCGCCCGCTTTCAGAAGCTCTGCGGTAATTCTTCACCCGGCGCTTTGTTGTTTTTAAGTTGTTTGAGAGCCATCCTAATCTCGTACAGGCTGATGTCCGGGATATCTTCAGTGTAGTGTCGGGTAAGCTTGGCTCTTGGGTCTTTTACCAAGTCAACAACAGGTTCAGCTACTGAGGTATACAACTGCCCATAGAACCTCTCTATCTCCCTGAGCACCTCTGACCTATTCGACGTTACGTTTCCGTCCTCCGTCTTCAGCTTCGTCAACTGGCTTTGCCCAATAGACGCGTCTCTTGCAAACACTTTGGAGCCCTTGTTCTGCTCTATGGTCTCCTCAATACGTCTTGTATTGAAGGACCGTAAATCGTGTCGCAAGGACTTTAATATCTGTCCCTTGAGCTGCCTATAGGACTTAGCATCATCGGAGGTTTGGAGTGTCATGGTACGTCGCTCAGCCATAAGGTTTCGGGTGTAGTTGGATAGTTTTTGAGGCCTATTTTTACGGTGGGGCTTAAAATGCTTGGACCCGACCGTATGGACAGTCTCTACCAACCTATTGTTGATTTCGTCCACTGATGCGCTGCTGTCTAGCAATTCGAAGCGGTTTGACAATTCGAGTTGAAAGTTCTCGGGGTTTTGGATATGTGCATTAGAAGGTCGGAGCGTAGACTTCATCAGACGCGATCTTTCCATTTTGACATTAATATTTAATGTGCCTCTGACCATTCGGTGATCACTGCCGGTTTTTACCCTGTGAATCACGGAGACATCATTAAATATTTGTCGCTTGGTGCTCATGATGAAGTCTATCTCATTGTTTGTGGAACCATCAGGGCTCATCCAGGTCCATTTCCTATGAGGCGGCTTCCGGAAGAAAGAGTTCATCATAAAGAGTCCCTCCTTCTCCAGATATTCGGCCAGCCTCTGACCCCTGGGGTTACGTTGCCCATATCCAAATTGCCCCACTCTCAATTCATCATCGCCCTGTTTGCCCAGCCGCGCATTGAAGTCACCCATAACCACTGTAAAGTGTGCTTTGGAAGTATGTATGGCTCTACTAATGTCCTCATACATAACTTCGACGTCATCATCTGAGTATGCCGAGGTCGGTGCGTAGACCTGTATGACCTTCAGCAAATATCTTTTGGATATTCTGAGTATCAGGAACGCTACCCTGCTCGACACACTAGTGATGGACACAACGTTGTCTATGAGTGACTTATGGACGATAAATCCGACACCACCTTGGGACTGCTGTTCGCCCTCCCGGTAGTAAAACAAGTTGCCGGATTTTAAGGTTATCGTGTCCTCGCCCTTTCTTCGGACCTCCGATAAACCAACAATATTCCACCGCAACTTGTTTATCTCTTCTTCCAGCTCAACAAGCTTCTCATCTGTCCTTAACGTGCGTGCGTTGTATGTCACCAGGGCCAATTTTCGTAGTTGGTGGTAGCCGAATCTCTGCCGGAGATTCTTAGCACCCCTTGTCCTGTCGTTACCATAGCTGCTACCGTGGCCAGGACGAACAGGACCGCCGGGGACTAGGGGCCTGGTTTTATCCTTTTCTTCCATTTAAATAAATTGGAGGGGTTTGCCATACTAGCCACGCTTGGCAGGCGGGTTGGCGAGCGCAGTTTTTGATGGTAGAAGTGTTAAGGGAACGCTGCTGCCCATTCCCTAGTTTTCCCTTAGTCGCCTTGTACGACACCCGATGGGATGAGATGGGTTGGTCCTATTCTAAGCCGGGAACCACGCGGCCAGTTCCGATAACCACCATTAATTACTCGTATAACGTAAACAATCTTCTTAAATATCAGAAATTTACCAAAAATTTGACTTTAGCGTAACGCTAGCAAGTTGATATGCCACCCCTGGCATATTAAAAAATTTACTAAATAAACATGCACGTGACAGCACGATTCACGCAAGCGTCACGCTAACGTGAATCTTTTCGTTCTTAGCCATCCGAACAGACGCTGGATAACAACATAAAATCTAAATCGATTTTTCCTCGTCAGTCATATTCTTCATGTCTGAGAGTCGTGACCTCCAACTTCTAGGAGTCTGACTCTTGTGATGTTTTGGCATTTTCACCTGCCCTCGGCGACATGCAGTGAAGTTGTACACTAGTGTCCAGAGTGGTGTAAATCTGTTCAGAACAACGTGTTGGGCTGCGGATTCGAAGTCTTTGTTCATCGAATTTCCCAGTGACCATTAGCTTAGCAAACCTTCCCAGTGACCATTAGCTTAGCCAAGTTGTCACCGTCTTTTCTGGCAATATGGCCAAAGTACTCTAAGATACGCTTGAAGCAGATGCAAGAGAGTCTTGTCACGACTCTGAGCTGTTTTAGTAGCAGCACGTTAGTTCGATGAGCAGTCCAAGGTTTCCTTAACGTAGATTAATCGATATTATATAATATTTAACACCACGAAAGAAATACCTACTACCAACATGATGTCGAGCATATTACACGAGTACATATAAATATTACTGGGACCTCATTTTTTTTTTAAATAATACAAAAGAAGCGTTACTTTTGTAATCTCAAACAATAATAGAAGCCTTTCTGAGGAGCTAACATCATCCAAAATTGGCACTTACGCTTATTATTTGGCTCAGTAAAGTAAAAGTCAGTAAAGCGAGTAATGTTATCCTGTAGCCCAGAAATACGTTGCTAATAAATCAAAATATTATTACTTCAATTTCGGTAAAATAATACTTAAGTATAAGCACAACATTTTGTTTTCTTACTTCATCTTCATTACTTAACAGATTTTTTTACATGACCAAATAAAATCGATATCTTTCCTAGTATCATTATTTTTTACACACAAACCAGAGAGGTAAACAAAGGCAAATTAACAAATATTTTAACATAATTATTATACTCATGACGTAGGTCAGACAACGTTTTATAGAGAACTAGCTTTTACCCATCGCTTCGCTCACGCATGCACATAGGAAAATAATAAAAGTTTTATTAGTAAACACTGAATATGAGTTTGGCAATAAGATTAAGTAGACGATGCTTGTAATAATAACATGTATATTTATGTCAGTAGTATTTTGAATTTCTCAAAGATGAGGAAATTGATTAATGTAGAAATTACTTAGGGGATAGCGGTGCAAAATCAGACACTATAAGAAATAGCCATAACGTCGACTTTAGTTAGAATGAGGGAAAGTTACCTTGCATGTATTTTTTGACTTTATAATCGTCGTGTCCTTAGAATAAATTTCGATGCCTCCGATAGTTTTAAATTTTCGTCCATTGTCCTTTAGAACTCTTCGTAATTTACTTTACAGTTTAACAATTATTTCAATAACGTGGAATAGAATTAAAGGAATAAAGACTTTTATCAAAATCTATGTCGTTCAATATTCGGCTCTGGGGCTTAGCACGAAAACTTTGACGTTAGCGTGACACTAGCGCGTAACCGTGATATCACGTTCAAGTTTAATTGGTAAATTGGTGGTGTGTCAAGGATGGCATATCAACTCGGTAGCGTCACGCTAATGTCAATCTTTTCGTGCTAAGCTCCTTGATTCTGGCATAGCACATGGTAAAAACTTTAGGCATTATCCGTAAACAAGACGTCAAGTTGAACGATTACACGGGTCAACATGAAATTTGACTTTGATTGCAAAGCATTAAATTTCGGTAGTTTAGGTCGTAATAAGACGGAAAAAAAATATATGGCATGAAAAACTTTGCTTTTGTGCTTAGAAGACTGATTGAACGAAATTTTTAAAAATCTCGGATTTTAATTTTTGATTGAAAATAAAACTTGAAATAAAAATGTTTATTATTTTTATTAAGTTTTACTATCAAATTAGCTTACAGAAAAGTGGAAAATAACTTAAAAGTGCACACTTTTACTTTTTCTTTTATGTTCATAGCTACTTTCTCTCAATAAACCCCAAATATAGTCGCCCATCATGTTTTCATTGTATTGGCCTTGATAGCGTTGTTCAAAATTCATGATGTCCTGATGGAAACGTTCTCCTTGCTCTTCGGAATAGGCTCCCATATTGTTTTTAAATTTATCCAAATGAGCATGCAGCATATGTACTTTTAATGACATCCTGCAGCCCATGGCCTTATAATTTGTAAGCATATCCTCAACCAACTTTTCGTAGTTTTCAGCTTTATTATTTTCTAAAAATCCAGAAACTACTGCTTTAAAACTGTTCCAACTTGGTTTTTGAGTACGATTCAGCAACGTTGGAAATTTTTCATCGGCGAAAATCTGTCTTATTTGCGGACCAACAAAAACCCCAGCTTTAACCTTTGCTTCCGATAACTTCGGGAAAAAGTTTTTTAAGTATCCAAAAGCTTCTGAAGTTTCATCCAGTTTTTTAACAAATTGTTTCATCAACCCTAACTTAATGTGCAAAGGCGGCATTAACACTTTTTCCGCTTCAACAATCGGCTCAAATTTGACGTTCTGTTTTCCGACACACAATTCTGTTCTTACAGGCCATGACCGTTGAATATAGTGTTTAGAATCCGCTCTGCTATCCCACAAGCACAAATAACACGGATACTTTGTATATCCACCCTGTAGCCCCATTAAAAATCCCACCATTTTAAAATCTCCAATCAGCTCCCAGTTATACTCACGATACTTTACAGATTCAAGCAAAATTTTGACACTTTCATAATTTTCTTTAAGATGTACTGAGTGAGCAATTGGAAGAGACGGAAATTTATTTCCGTTGTGCAATAGAACTGCTTTTAAACTTTTTGTAGAGCTGTCAATGAATAAACGCCATTCGCTAGGGACACAGGGTATGCCAATTGCTTCAAACATACCTTTAATGTCATTACAAAAACAAAGTCCATCTTCCTTCGTGAAAAACGTTGCAAACATTTCATGCCTAGTCCGCTGATCCGTGATCTTAACATCATCAAGCAAATTCCACTGTTTTAACCGAGAGCCTAGAAGCTCTGCTTTATTTTTTGGCAAATTTAAATCTCTAATTAGATCGTTAAAATCTTCTGAAGTAATGAGATAGTGTTTTGGTTGTTCAGGTGTAGGCAAAAACTCCTTATCGGAATTACTTTTATAAGAACTAAAAGATGAGCTACTTTTCTGCGATAATTTTTTTGGTGGCTCAGGTACTGGTCGTGTCAGGTCGTGAGCAATTGGAGCAGAAGAAGATTCGAGGTCAGGATATTCAATAGATTTTGCATTTTTACCTCTTTTTTTTGTCTTTAACTCGGATTCACCATACAAAAGTAGCAGTCAGTAATATGGTCTTTTGGTTCTCGCCAAATCCTTGGTATTGCAAATTTCATAGACCTTTTCTCACCTCGATACCAACCTAAAAATATAAAAATAAAAATTAATATGTCTCTTATTTTGGATTCATCGCTTAATTAAATAAAAATTGCTTACCTTCCAAACACCTTTTACAATAACTACAAGCAACATGTGGAGCCCATGGCTTATCTTGATTCCGTACAGGACAGTCAAAATATGCTTCATAGGCTTCACAGAGAACGTGAGATGTATTTAGTTCATATTTCACGTCTCGAACTTTAATAAATTGACCACATATAAAACAAAATGCATCAGCATCGTATTTGCACTTTCGTGACGACATTTTAAGTTATTCTGGGCTTGTAAATAACACCTGATGGTTGTTTATCACTCGGGTGCCATCTAGCGGCACAGTGTAAACGTTAATACACCACTCTCACCGCGCGGTCTTTTTAAAAATATTAAAATCAATTAAAATTTATGAAAAAATTGAAAAATGAGTATTATTATTATAACTATCACAAAAGCAAACTTTATACCGAAAAAAGGTATTTTCTTTTCGTTTTTGTGCATAACTAACTGGAAAATAATAGTATAAACTTTAGGACAAAGAACGAAAATTTTTTTGTAGAGTCGTGTTATGATTGTTCTTCTTCGTTTTAATAAAAGTTTTTTTTTTTTTAATCTAAATTTTTTTAGGGGTTTTTCTCCATTATTGGATATGTCAACCCCATTGTGACCATCACTTGTAGTCTCCTAGTGAGAGGAAGAGTCACTGTGCGTACACTGTAGCCAAGCGACATAGCATCCTCGCTTCTTTAGAGGTTGGTATTGAAAGCATAGTTTGCACGGTTCCTACATCAAACCTGTTTAGCTTCAGTGTTCCGAACAGTGTTTCTCTTTCTTGTTTATTTTTAACACACTCCATCAATATATGTTGTACATCTTCTTCTACTCTACATGTATCGCAATAAGGAGAATCCGTTTTCTTCATCATATATGCAAATTTCTTTGATGGAATGTGTCCAGACCTAAATCTTAGGAGTAATTTTACTAAATTTCTATTCGTTTTGTATTTTATAAACCATGGTATACGAAGAGGCTCGGACTGTAAAGTTTTGTACCATATTCCTCTTTCTTTACATATTTCATTGAAGTGTTTCTTCCATTTATTGTAGGTTAGTATTTTAAATTTAGGTATGATTTCAGAATAGTCTGGCAGGAAAGATATTTCGATTCCTTGTAAGCAACCTTTTTTAGCCAATCTGTCTGCCTCTTCGTTACCATGTATTCCAGTATGGGCTGGGACCCATTGCAACTTCAAAGCCACCCCCTTTACTTGAAATTGTAATATCTTCTCAAGAATTACATAGGCTATCGAATAAAGGCTTAGTTTGAATATTTGGTCCCAAGATATTTTGGACGGAATTCTATTCATTTTAACAATAGTTTAATTCTTTGTTAAAATAATATAAAGCCTTTATTACTGTAAGACTATATAGGTAGTGGCAAAGGTATACTGTATAGATTAACGTTTTACCGATAATTTAGGTTCTAATGTGGTAGGTACAATGTATTTTATTCATGTATTAACATTAAAAAACAATCAAAGATTTCTTTAATAGCCGGAAGATAACGGGGCATTTTTAATGAATGATTATTTACGCTAAATGTTAGTCGCAAAAGAGTTCTTATTTCTTTTGTTCCAACAGCAAGTTGTAAATACTACAGAACCTCCGAACAATGTTATTCCTGATATTATTATTTGTTCGCAAAGTCGAAAATTGTATCCTTTAATAAGTAAATAATGTTTCTACGTTATTGAAAAATTCTCAGTACAGGGGGCTTAGCATGAGCAGATTGAGGTTAGCGTAACTCCATCGAATTGATGTGTGTTCCTTTTTACACTAGAAATTTATAAAATTAATATGAACGTGAGAATATGATTTCTGGACCAAGTTACGATAACATCAATCTGTTAATGCTAAGCCCTCTGAAGGACAAACACAAGCCATTTGACGCTATCGTCAAGTTGTCGAGAAGACATGCTGTCACATTCATCTGGTTTTTTTCTTTTGCTTTTTAAAAAACGTAGCATAATACTAGGATTTATTCCTGTGTCGTGGGCGCGTTTACTAACATAAAAATTCACAAACACAAATACTTAGACCGAAACAAATAATTTTGGACACACAGATTTGTCCGTGCAGGAATTTAGCCCGCGACTATTACACACAGTGGGCGGTGCGGCTTAAGTTCTTAACCACTGTGCTAAATCGTCCGTCTTTATTTGGTGAATTTGAAGTGTAATAAATGGGATGGCATATCAACTCGTTAGCGTCTCGCTAAAGCCCATTTAACGACGCTAAGCTCTGAACAGACTCGATATTGAACACCGTTACTGCACAATATCACAAACAAAAAATACATTCTTGTTCCATGTGTAACACACACATTTGTGGATGCAAGTATTTGTATAGCATTTTAGATACTACAAAGTAAGTAATAAAGCGATTCACCGGGTAGTCATTTATGCAATTAGGAATGATTTTGTGTGATGCATATTTTCAGGTCATGCACCCCTGAGTATGGTCAATACTTTGGCGCGCTTGACCTAAAAATACGCTGCTAAACAATGAAATAACAAAAAAAAATTTAATGCAGCTAATTCTATTTTAGAACGTTAATCGATCCGAGTTTCAAATATGACATTGAATAATCATAATGACAAGCTACCACTGCCATTTTATTCTAACTCCGCTGGGGAATAAAGGCGTGACAGTGTTTATTTTTTTATAACACACGTACGCACACACGGACTCACACACATACTTAAAACACACCTCTTTATTTAACGTCACACATATAAACACGCATTGTTTGCCCCCAACTATTGTTTAATTTTTGTTACCACTTTTGTTTTTATTTTTAGTTCGTTATCTTAACTATAATAATAAAACACTCAACCTTCCACCATTTATCTATATCACTTTACAAAAGGCTGTCATATTAAATACATGCAGAATAGTTCGTAAATTTCTTCAGACAGATAAAGACACACACATAGCTATCACACAACCATCCTCATCCTTCAGTATACAAACATAAGGACCGACACCAATAGAACACCAATCATATACACATTCACCACAGAGCCAAATCCAGAACCTATCCGGTTAGTACTTGGCTTAGGCCCGTGTTAACCTGGTATACCGACCGACATGGTCGAGACATAGAAATGTATAAATAATAATAAAAATATCATTTTATTTCTCGCCACAATATAACATTACATGGGAAGATTGCCATATTACAATGCAGTTTTTGTTGTGGGAGACTGGTGCCTAAACTAGGTAATACCTGTATTTCAGGTCACCAGTGCACCTTCCCCATATGGGCTAATTTCGGCTCTCTCATAATCTGAATAACATTTCGTGTTAGTCGAAAGTGGTGGTGTCAAGATTAGAGCTGGTAGTGTGTGTGTGTGTGTGCGTGTTTGAGTGTGTGTATGTGTGTGTGAGAGAGAGAGTATGTGTGTGTGTGTGTGTGTGTGCGTGTGTGTGGGTGTGTGTGTGTGTGTGTGTGGGTGTGTGTGTGCGTGCGTACGTGCGGGTGAGTGTTGGTATATGGGTGTCAGGTTAGCTAGTGTGTGCTGCCAGAGGGTAAGTTTACACTCATTCCTATTTGGGTATAGACAGTAGCGCCTCAGTGCTCTCGTAGTCAAGGGACATAAGCCATTCTGAAAGTCTTTTTTTGCATAAAAAGTTATTAATCGAATGCATTGAAAGCTTCTTGTCGATCTTATTGTAAAGATAACCTCCAAGAAAGCAGTAAAAGCGATTTATAAATTCAGAAGAATAGTTGCTTTGCCTACGGTCAACAGGGTTAAAACACCTCTTATCTCTGTGGGCTGGCGGCCTATACACCAGGTGCGCGTGTTGTCTTTTAATGATGTGAAGGATGAAGAGCTGACGAACTGTGAGGACCCCGCATTCCTTGTAAAGTGTGGAAGTAGGATAACGGAAAGGCCGAGAATAAGACACTTTTAGCAGTGCCCGCTGAGCACGTTCCAAATGAATAAGTGCTGATTTTGAAGCACCTCCTCAGGTCGTTATGCAATACGTAAGGAGAGACTGACACAGAGCGTAATATACCATCTTTCTTAGGCTATCGTCCGCCACATGTCTCAGGGTCTTAAATATGAAAATTAACTTACGTAACTTCGATGTAAGTGCTTCAATGTGTGGACGAAAACCTAGGAAGGGGTCAAGAAGAATACCAAGATATTTTATGGAGGTGGCTCTCTGCAGGTGAGTACACAGACATCCCGTTTCATGCGGAGGTGGACACGTGTGGGCGTTAATTGAATGGGATGAGTGTGGATATGAGGAGTGCTTAATCATAAAAGGCATGAGGTTGGTTTTGTTCGCATTTAACGTAAGAGAATTACGTGAGATTACGTAGCCATTGAGAGACGATGTCTAAGCCCTTTTGAGCGCACTTGTATACCTCAGGCCAGGTTTTCGAGGAGAACAGGAGTGCGGAATCGTCTGCAAAAGTAAAAATATTTCCTTTGTGAAGGCTGAGCGCACACAGATCGTTAATATAAACTAAGAACGGAGTCGGAGCAGTGATGCTGCCCTGCGGGACCCCAAACATGATAGATTGTTCAGTGCTAACGTGTGTATTTATTTTAACGCTCTGTGTGCGATCACTAAGGTAGCTTTCAAGGAGTTTTAGCTGGGTTCCTCTTATTCCAATTTTTTCCAACTTGTCTACAAGGATGGGCACAGAGACCGTGTCGAACGCTTTTGCGAGGTCCAAAAAGATACCCAAGACTTTGTCACCACTATCCAATTTTCTCGCGATTAAGTTCGTCAGATCGTGGACTGCATCATTAGTTGACGTTCCTGGGCAAAACCCATATTGGTTCGGAGAGACGATGTGATTTTTCTGTAGGTAGCTCAATAGACGAGCGTTAATGATTCGCTCAAGAATTTTGGATAAAGAGGGCAGGATTGCAATTGGCCTGTAGTTAGTGACTCTGTATCTGTCTCCTGCCTTGTAGACTGGGTGAATTAAAGCTTTTTTGAAGGTGTTGGGGAATATACCCGATGCGATAGATAGGGTGCAGATATACGTCAGGGGGGGAACGATAATGTTTTTATTTTTCTTTATTAACTCTGCTGGAATATCATCCCAACCCACCGCACAGTCACCGCGCAGAGACTCCACAAGCCTGTTCACCTCTACCTCATCGGTTTGAAGCATTGTGATCGAGTGACTTGGGCCGTTCGATGATTTGGTTGGTTTAACACGCATACCTTGTAATCCGCTCACGAGCTTTTTGCCAATGTTGGCGAAGTAGTCGTTGATAACCTCGACTGAACGATCAGGCGAGGATGAAAGGGAAAGAAGACGCGACGGGTTATCTTTGGAGGTGGACCGACGTGTGATTTTATTTATTGCCTTCCACAACCTCTTGTTACATTTGCCAGCGTTATTTATTTCAGATTTGTCATGTGCTCTTTTCAGTGTCTTCAGAATTTCATTGCAGTAACTTTTATGATTATTTTATGTAGTAACCCTTCTTTGTAAACTACAAGGTAATATTGTATTGTTTCTCAAGGGAAGAGCGGTGTCCTCGAACACAAGCAATATTATGCTTAAATAAAGACTCCAACTCTGTAAAACTTAGTACCATAAGTTAAAGAAATAAACGTTTCATTTTTATATCAAACATGTAAATTATTGTAAAGCCTTAGTAGAGTATTATTAAAATTTTAGTAGATAAAGTTCTTTTTTATCTGGCTCACTAAAAAAAACGTCATTTTCTGTGACGCAAATTATTCAGTTTTAGCTCTAATACTGCGGTTCTTGTGAACTTCATCCAATAATAATAATAAATCTTTAATGCATACACAGAGATCCATAGCTTTACAAATATTCATTTAGTATAAAAAATAAAATAATAAAAAAAAACTAAAAGTAAGGAAATTGGGAGAAAACGTAGAAAATAATAATAATAATGATTTTTCTTTTCTTTTCTCACTTTCACGTCACAATTTCAATCCATTTTCTATATACGTTGCAGTCAGCTGCAGTCTGTCTGCCAGACTTCATATTATTTTGTTGCTACACGCGTCCACCCGGTCATAAAGGAAGCTATACGCTTCCGCTGAATAGCAGTAAAAGAGTCTACGCGGGCCTCAGCGAACATCCCGAAGGCACTACATCAGCGCCTTAACCCCATTAGGTGCATATAAGTGTTGTTGTCGGTCACCCGTATGGTGCCGGGCGCTTTACTAGTACAATTTGTCCAAAGTTGACAGGAGTACAACGTTTGGCAGAAGGATCGAAACAAAACAGATTCTCACATCAGGCGACGATTTGCAAAACCTTCTTGCGAGCATATTACCCACTATGCACAGAGCACAACGTTGCCGTTCAACGTCAGCGTCATCCCCAAGGCTAGAGGCATGTTACGACCGCCTGACAGCGGGTACAAATAAAACACACAATTACAAAAAAAAATACAATTGTTTATTGTTATCAGGAAAAATATATTTGATTACGCAAACAATTAAAATCGTAATAAGAACAATCCAGAAAATTAGAATAAGTATCAATATTAAAATGGGGCGTGAATTCCCGGCACAGGGGAGTTTTCGGGTCCACAAAAAAAAACCTATGGGCGCTGGGGACTTATCTTTAGGCCGCTCGATCCCGTGACGCGTGGGGGGTCTTCGGTAACAGCCTCCACCGGCTAGGTGAGGAATCTGGAGGTGCCCTGTAGAAGGCCCTCAGCCGCCGAGGTCAGCGGGAGTCGACGGGCAGAAATGAGGCCTGCTGTCTCCCAAACCGTACTTGTCAACCCGTACGGTGGACCCCCAGTTTTCTGGAACGCGCCGAATTGGACACATGTAGCGCGAAAGATCCGACCCCCAGGCACTAGGTGAGACCAGGAGTGGGCGTCGGCATCTTTCGCGAAGCAATTAAAATATTCACGAAATGGAGTGGTGATATTTACGTCCGGTTGAAATATAAGGAAAAACAAATATATAAAAAAAAACTTATTACCCAACCCAGAATCAAACCCCAACATTATATTTAGGACTATCACCACTCCACTACGCTATGAGGTACAAACATTTTAATTCTTACACATGACGGTAGGTCTATAAAAACATCGAAACGATGACCATTGATATTTTTTTTTTGTCGGGTATATTGAGAAAACCCTCTTTCGTGACATCAATCCAGCGAATAATTTTGTGTTTACATAACCTATTAGAAATTGCCACCGCAAATTGTATATTTGCGGTGGCAATTTCTAATAGGTTAACAAAACAAAAAGCTCATTATTTTAATGTATGAAGTTAGAAATTTAGTTATTACGGAATTTTGACAACAAATATTTTAGAAAAATAGATATTCACAAGCCACCGATTTTCAACAACACACGCGTGGAATGCACAGTGGGAATTAATTATCGCGGCCATATCTCACCTGGTTTCTTGTGGAGGCTGGATCGATTTGGACAAAATTAATATGATAATAGAAATGAAGAAAAATACCGCGGTGAAACATATTCAAAACTTATCGAATGATTAAATAGAAAAGGTTATATTTTACAATTTTTAAGATACTAGCTGTCACATTTGGTTACGTTGTTACCCACTATTAAGAAATATATATAGCCACAGAAAAATACACTATTAAAAGGTAGAACAAATCACTTGTTGAATAGTAATCGAATCAATCCAGACACGAAAAATTAGTTAACAGCAATCAGAACTATTGGAATAATTATATTAAACTTACCAAGGGGGTCGAAGAATGTTGCTAATTTAAACTTATTTTTTTATTTTAACAAAGCACTGTTCGAACTGAACTGAATTGTTGTCGTGCGAGCTCTGGCGTCGGAAAAGGGTTGTTCTTGCGCGAGCTCGTTTTTATATACTGCCAAGGACGGCCTACTTCCTGCCTGGCAACAGTGCGCACTCCCCAGATCTCTTGATCCTTCGTCTGAGACGAGGACAGAGATATAGAAAGAACGGCTCAACCGAAGCAAGGCACGCCCTAAACTATTGTCTGTTTTTTATACAATTCTTGTGGGACTAAGTTAGCAATAACCGAACCGAGTGGGATAGGATCATTGTCCCGTTGTTCGCTATTGTATTATTTCTAGATCCTTCTATGTTGTGGGCGTTTCTTATTAGGTGTTCTAGAAGGAATTTGATTTCCGGTGCCAACGAGTACCTTATATGGTCATTATGATGCTATCACTAGTTAAGGCGCGCGGTTTCCATTCGATGTAACAACTAGTTATTTTGTTTGTTTGTGTGTAAAGATTTTTTAGTTTTATTTTATATTTTTAAAACTATGTTACGACGTAACAATACCCCCTCTCCCAGAGAAAGGATTTTACGTAGTAAAATCCGCTGCGGTAAGCGCCTAAGAAGGACAGGACTGCCCAGTAACTGTCTCACTTTCATACTTCCACTAACAAATACCTACCATGCGACCTAGCATACGACCTGTCATAGTTGTCTGAGGAAATTTATAATCAACAGACTGCCATACAAACAGAGTACAACTCTATTAAAAGATTGGACTCGAGAACAGCACTGCTTGACAAAGAGCACTGTGAAATACATTTGGTCTTTGATGAATTTGTTACAGTCACGACCCGCTGTAACGAGAAAATTAGTGTAGGCTTACTTAAAGAGTCACTACCCGCTCTAACGAGAAAATTTGTGTAGGCTTACTTAAAGAGTCACTACCCGCTCTATACGCGCAGAACGCAAAACAACAAGACGAATCAGACCCATACAAGAGGTCGCAACCCGCCATAAATGCGCAAAACACAAAACAATAAACGAATTAGGCCTATACAAGGCTCATAATCCACTATAACGCGCAAAACGCAAAAAAAAACAATCTCCCAACTAAACGTCAACTTTCGTGTAGGCTTATTTTAATTCATCAAAGACAACGTAGACAGAGACCGAAACGCGACAACTTTTTAATTTAAAATTATTGTAGACGAGAGAAAGAAAGAAAAAAAAATTAAACTAATATTCCGAAACACTATGTATCAAGGAAAACAAGAATCGAACCGTGGACGGTGACGTCTATGAATAATATACGAACAATTGATTAAAACAAAATTAAATAAACTAAGCGGCATTGCGAGTATGTCTAGTCTTTAGCGAATTTGTTACAGTCACGACCCGCTGTAACGAAAAGAAGGCAGCAGACGAGTAGACCTATACCAAGAAACTGTCATACTCCGCTAAAAAATTGCAAAACGCAAATAAAACAAAACGTGTATAGACCTATAAAGGAATCATACACACTAAAACAAAACTCCCAATCAAAACATCAAATTCGTGTAGGCTTGTTTTAATCCGCTAAAGACAAACATAATTAATTACTGAACGAAATAATGTTCAATTTAATATTTGCCGATACATGATCAAATAAAACGAATGCTAATATATCATAATAATGATTAGCAACCCTAAAAAAGGAAAAAACATTTTATGAGTCGAACCCACGAAACAGAACGAAAATGATAAGGTAAATTCAACGTGTATAACCCACGTGAATATAACAACATAATAAGTGACTTGATATGAGGATCAGAGACACTATAAAAGTATGAAATAATAATATTATTATAACAAACACCTTGTATAAAACCATGTTTCAAGCAATAAATGATTTATCCATCTATCTATTCATGACAACATACTACCAAAAAAAAATTACGAAGGAGAGGAATGTAGTTTAAAATCCTTGATGTGCCAGTTTCCTAAATTATTTCCAGACATGTCTTCGACGGTGTAGACTAATGGGGAGCGCTTGGCTATTATTTAGCATTTCAAGAATTTCGGAGCTAGTTTTTTCGCGAAGTGAGCATCCTTATCGCTTTGGAAATAGCACTGTTTCCACACAATGTCTCCTACGTTAAAATCTACGGGTTTTCTGCGTAGGTTATAATGTCGCGAGCTTTTGACATGGCTGTTATACAGAGATAGTTGGACTTTGTCGAATATTTTTGCCAAACAGCCGAGGTTTTCCGCGTATTCATCGCGTGGCGAGAGCACCAGATCAATTGGGTCTACATCTGTAGAATAATGCGACCCGCATGGTACAAGTTCTCTACCGTACACTAGAAACGCCGGCGTGTATTTGGTTACCTCGTTAACGGCACTATTCATAGCAAACTGTATCTTTGTTAAGTTTACATCCCAAGTTCTGTGGTCATCTTCTACAAAAGTTGATATGGAGGTGATCAATGTTCTATTATAACGTTCCACAGTGTTTACTTGGGGCGTATATTTAGGCGTGAATTGCACTTTTGGAATTTTATAATATTCGTATAGTTTAGCTAATTCACGACTAATGAATTGCACTCCATTGTCCTGCAAAACCACCTGTGGGATGCCATGCACAAGGAAAACACCTTCCTCTAAACATTTGGCGACATTTGCTGCCGTAGCTCTCCTTAGAGGGAATAGACAATACTTGGAAAAACAACAACAAACTACCAATATGTAAGCATTCTGCTTACGGGAAACTGGTAAAGGGCCTACTAGATCTATGGAAATCATTTGAAATGGCCTGCTACACTCCTTAGGCCTACCTAGTGGACCAAGGGTAGTATGGGTAGGAGATTTATATGCAGTACATGTATCACAAGCTGTCACAAATTTAGCAGTATCGCCGTACATACCTGGCCAATAATAGCGTAACTTAAGTCTTTGGTAAGTTTTAAAAATTCCCATATGTCCCGCAGTGGGGTCCGAATGGTTGTTTTTTAGTATCGTTTCACGATGTTCCTTAGGAACAACTTCCTTCCATTCGAATTCGGATGTAAGTGGACTGTTACCCTTCGAGAAACGATACAATTTCCCATTCGTCACCACGTAGTTCGGAAAACTAGTAGGCGAACTTACGCAACCGTTGAAGATGTTAAGATACCAGTCGTCTTTGGTAATGTAACTGCGATCACTTGTGGCACTAATTTCTGCTACTGGTACTGCTCTAGATAATGCATCTGGAATTACATTATCTTTACCTTTACGGTGTTTAATAATAAAATTAAAGGCAGAGAGCCTCAGACCCCAGCGGGCGAGACGACCCGTAGGGTTGGACAAGGTTAAAAACCATTTTAAAGCTGAATGGTCGGTGTAAACCGTAAAACACTTACCATTCTCTAAATAACAGCGCCAGTGTTCGAGAGCGTCCAGCACAGCCAGAGTTTCTCTCTCTGTAACGCTATAGTTGCGTTCAGGACCCGTTAAAGAGCGGCTCCTGAATGCTATGGGGCGGTCAACGCCATCTATATTTTGGGTGAGCATAGCACCTAACCCGAAATTACTGGCGTCTGTGTGAACTTCGAAAGGAAGGTCGTAATTAGGGCAGCATAATACCGGTGCTGTGACCAAACATGATTTAAGTGTCGTGAAGGCCGCTTCCGCTTCCGCTGGCCATCTGAAGGGTGGAGCACACTTCTTTGTTGATGTTAGAGAGTTCAAAGGGCCCGCAATGGTGCTGAAATTTGGTATAAAACGTCTGTACCAAGACGCGGTTCCTAGGAATCTCTTCACATCTTTTTTCGTGGTTGGTGTTGGGAAGTTGAGTATAGCTTCCACCTTCAGCGGGTCTGTGCGGAGACCCTCAGCGTCAATCACATAGCCCAAATACTTTAAGCTATCCCTAAAAAGTTGACATTTTTCGAAGTTAACTGATAAATTAGCTATTTTAAGTTTTTCCAATACGCGCAGCAGCAAGGACACGTGATCCTGGAACGATTCGCTAATTACTATAACGTCGTCTAAATAACAGAAGACTTTGTGCTCGAACTCCGGTCCAAATAAGGTGTCCACTAATCTTTGTTGTGTAGCTGGCGCATTGGTCAACCCAAAAGGCATTACATTAAAAACGAAAGTTCCGCGACCCGGAACGTAAAAACTAGTCTTCTCTCTGTCCTTTTTATCCAATGGAATCTGCCAAAAGGATTTTGACAGGTCAATCGATGACAGGAAACGAGCGTCCCGAAGGTTGTCTAAGATCTCCGATATATACGGTAGGCTATAGGCGTCTTTTTTGGTGACCGAGTTAAGCTTCGTACTGTCTAGGCATACCCGAGGTTTACCCTCTTTTTTCTCTACTACTATGACAGGGGAAGACCACGGACTTTCGCCTGGCGAAATTACGCCGAGTTTCAACATTGCGTCTACCTGCTCTGATACGATTCTTTGTTTTTCCGGCGACAACCTATACGAGCGCTGCCTAATAGGAAGTGCATCTCCTGTATCGATCCTATGGGTAATAAGGGATGTTCTACCTAAACCTATACGTTCAAAAGAGATATTTTTAAATTGCTCAATTACGCTATTCGCGATTATTTTTTCTGATGGCTCTAACGTGTCATAGGAATGAAGGCCTAGTGAGGAAGTAGAAGACGTTGTAATATTATAAACTTTAGGGTCCGTGTTACTGATAAAATCTAAGTTAGGTAAATATTTAGGACAAATATTAAATTTTTTCCAAAAATCAATGCCAAGAATTAAATGTGAATCTATTTCTTGTATTACATGAACGTTTAATATTTTAATTATATTTTCGAAAACTATAGGTAACAGAATATTGCCAATAGAATGATAAGACTGACCGCCTGCAGTCGTAACTGTTAATATATCAGCAGTGTTCAATATGAACCCTGCTTTAAAAGTTGTAAATGGGAATTATTCCCTAAAATGGTAATAGCTGAACCCGAATCTAATAGACCTAAATATTTTAAGTTAGGATAATTAGCAATTGAAACCGTAACATAAGGACGAGGATCGTTATGAGGTAATTTATTAAAAATAGTAGCGACCTTGAAAGTGCGAAAGAAATTTTTTATAGTTGTCAGCCAGTTGGCCCAGTCTTCCTGGTCGAAGTTAGACTGACTGCAACTTTCCCGAGCTAGTTTTTTGTATGATTATTATTATCTTTAATGTTTGTTTGAAGGACTTTAGAAGGCGGACTATATTTGTCCTTACATTTAGGGCAATCTGTAACTTTATAACCGCGTTCGCCGCATCTGTAACACTGGAAAGGACTCACGAACGGTTTTTTCTTGGAATTGCACCTAGGGCAAGTAAAAGTAGTGTGGTCCCGAAGGCCACATTTAAAACAATATTTTTTATTTAAGTTTAACGAGGCTAACCTATTTGAATTATATTTATTTTTGTTTGTTTTGATAGATAGATAATTAAATTCTGGTGCTAATGAGCAACCAGGGTTACACGAAGGTTCTTTAAAATTTGAATACCGAGCGTTAATTCTTTCATAGTTTCTGCAGACTTCTCGTAATTCAGAAATGCTAGAAATATTTGGATTCGTAGCCAAAACTCCCGCGTAACACGGCCTAATATTGTGAAGAATTATTTCTAATTTATCCGCCTCTGGCACCGATCCGGAAAGTCGCGAAAACATACCGTGCATAATCGCTAGATAGATAGTTATGCTTTCTTCTTCGCCTTGGCTTCGCGAACGGATCTCGTACATCATTTTGTAGTCAAAGTCAAAAGTGTCGAAGTCCGTTCTTAGCAAAGATAGTAGTTCGTGCCACGAACCTATGCCATCCCTTACGCTTTTGAGCCAATGCAAGGCTTCCCCGGTGAAAATTTCTGGCGCTAAACGCATCATTCTTTCGTCCGAAATATTTCGTGCCAACTTAAGCTCTTCTAAGCGAGCGATAAAAGCGCGTACGCAGGATTTGCCGTCATATTTTGTCTTTAAAATTTCTGAAAGCGAAGTCCTATCGCAACCTACTTCCGTATTTGTGTATGTTGTTTCCTTCCTCTCGTACGGACTATTTGGTACATTTTAACTATCCTGTACTGAAGTTTTTCCCACTAACGGTTTGTTTTTGTTTGTGAAATTATTAAACCTAGTCTGGAGGTCATTGAATTGTTCAACGATATCATCAAAAAGCGTTAGTAAAATTTCATTTGTAGGTTTTTCTATTCTTTTTAAACGGAAGTAAATGTGATTAATTAAAGAGCGAGTACGATCTAAAACTGGTTTGTTATCCGGGTTATTGTCTAATGTATCTAAGTTTATAATTATTCTGCTAAAGGTTGCGTTAACTTCTTTCATATCTGTCTCTATGTCATAGCATGAGTCATAAATCGCGTCCGCAGGATATTCCGAAACAATTTTATTTATTTGCACTCTAAGATCCTCAACCCTGTCTTTAGGTTCTAAACCGCGTATGGCTACTTCATACGTGAGTTCCGGTTTAGTTAAATGTAAATATTTAATGGTACGGTCCATTTTTAAACAAAATTATTTTTAAAGAATTGACTAAGTTCAAGCTAATTCAAGTAAATATTTTTATTAAACACCTCAATTGAAGCTAAAATGGCTCAATATATTAAATAATATTTTGTGAGACAAATAATTGAAATTAAAATAGTGAACTGAAATACGCGACGGAATGTGACACGATTGTGGGCAATGTTAAAAAAAAATATTACAACGATTTAAAATAATGTACGTAACCGCAATTATCTTTTCAGAGGTAAAAAAAATAAAATTGCAAAACAATAAATGATTGCAACAATAAAAAATGAATGCAATAAATGCACCAATAAAAAATAAAATCTCTGAAAGGAAATTTCAATTACGCACAAACACAAATGCAAAATACAAATGCTAAATAAACATGAAATGTAATGCAATGTTATAAAAAAATAAAAAAACGAAACAAAAATGTAGTAAAAAAAATTATTGCCCACTGTGCAGTTCACGCATATGTGGGTAATCAGAGATGGTATTTGATTTCCCGGCGGAGCCAGATGACAATAATCGGCTACTCGTTCCTCTTTAATGAGAAACGGGTCGGTGGTACCACCCCGTTCAGCCTCGTCCGCAAAGGCTTACCACCTGGAATTGAAAAATACCGACACCACAATAGTACGAAAACTTCTCTGTCCTTTGCCCTTCAAACGTTGGCGCCACTTTGTTACGACCGCCTGACGGCGGGTACAAAAAAAACACACAATTACAAAAAAAATACAATTGTTTATTGTTATCAGGAAAAATATATTTGATTACGCAAACAATTAAAATCGTAATAAGAACAATCCAGAAAATTAGAATAAGTATCAATATTAAAATGGGGCGTGAATTCCCGGCACAGGGGAGTTTTCGGGTCCACAAAAAAAAACCTATGGGCGCTGGGGACTTATCTTTAGGCCGCTCGATCCCGTGACGCGTGGGGGGTCTTCGGTAACAGCCTCCACCGGCTAGGTGAGGAATCTGGAGGTGCCCTGTAGAAGGCCCTCAGCCGCCGAGGTCAGCGGGAGTCGACGGGCAGAAATGAGGCCTGCTGTCTCCCAAACCGTACTTGTCAACCCGTACGGTGGACCCCCAGTTTTCTGGAACGCGCCGAATTGGACACATGGAGCGCGAAAGATCCGACCCCCAGGCACTAGGTGAGACCAGGAGTGGGCGTCGGCATCTTTCGCGAAGCAATTAAAATATTCACGAAATGGAGTGGTGATATTTACGTCCGGTTGAAATATAAGGAAAAACAAATATATAAAAAAAAACTTATTACCCAACCCAGAATCAAACCCCAACATTATATTTAGGACTATCACCACTCCACTACGCTATGAGGTACAAACATTTTAATTCTTACACATGACGGTAGGTCTATAAAAACATCGAAACGATGACCATTGATATTTTTTTTTGTCGGGTATATTGAGAAAACCCTCTTTCGTGACATCAATCCAGCGAATAATTTTGTGTTTACATTATACAATTTGCGGTGGCAATTTCTAATAGGTTAACAAAACAAAAAGCTCATTATTTTAATGTATGAAGTTAGAAATTTAGTTATTACGGAATTTTGACAACAAATATTTTAGAAAAATAGATATTCACAAGCCACCGATTTTCAACAACACACGCGTGGAATGCACAGTGGGAATTAATTATCGCGGCCATATCTCTCCTGGTTTGATGCGAAGAGTTACGCACTGCGATCGCCAACCCGCCTGCCCAGCGTGGCGATTATGGGCAAACCCTTTAAATGGCAAGCCAAAACAAACCACGGCCCCCAGTTCCCAGCCGCCCTGCTATTCCGGTTCACGGCGGCGGTCACGGTAACGGCAGGGTAGGGGGTGCGAGGAATCCCCGGGCTAAGAGAGGCCGCCAAAATCAACTGACCTTGGCGACGTTTAATGGACGCACGTTACGGCTTGACGAGCACATGGCGCAATTAGAATCCAAACTCGAAGGGATAAGGTGGCACGTTCTGGGACTGTGTGAAGTCCGAAGAAAGGGAGAGGACACCGTTACCCTAGAATCAGGCCACCTTTTGTACTTCCGAGAGGGCGATCAGCTATCCCAGGGCAGCGTAGGGTTCTTGGTCAATAAAACCCTCTCTGACAACGTTGTAGAAATGTCTAGTGTGTCGAACAGGGTAGCGTATCTTATTATTAAGTTAACCGATAGGTATAACCTAAAGGTTGTGCAGGTTTACGCACCGACTTCGGCACACTGTAACAATGAAGTTGAAGATATGTACGAGGACATATCGAAGGCCTTACACTCCACCACTAAGGCCTACTACAACGTTGTCATGGGGGACTTCAACGCTAAAGTGGGAGTACAAATTTGCAGCGAATCGGTAGTAGGATCTCACGGTTACGGTAGCAGGAATCATAGGGGGCAAATGCTTGTCAACTTTCTTAAGAAACAGGGGCTTTTCTTGATGAACTCTTTCTTTAAGAAACGGCCCTAAAGAAAGTGGACATGGCAAAGCCCCGACACTAGGACTAAAAATGAGATTGACTTCATCATAACGGACAAGAAGCACATATTTAGAGATGTCTCAATGATCGACAGGTTTAATACCGGAAGCGATCACCGACTTGTCAGAGGCTCACTGAATATCAACTTTAAGCTCGAGCGAGTCCGTTTGATGAAGGCCAGGCTCCGGCCCAACCTCCTCCAAACTGTAGTAGGATCTGAAGCGTTCCAGTCAAATCTGGAGAACCGATTCGTTACCATGGAAACCACAAATGACGTAGACCAGGCCCTCACAAATGTAGTTAAAATCCTCAGGGAGGAAGGTACGAGATTTTGTGAAACGCGACGTATAAGTAAGAAAACGAAGCTTTCGGAGGAGACACTGCAGCTTATGAAGGAATGACGTGTAAACCCACCCAACACTTCGTTAGAGCAACGGGCACTCAACAAACGAATTAACAAACTGGTACGACATGACTTCCGATGCGCTAATACACGCGCTATTGAAAAAGCAATCGAGCAAAATCAGGGGTCGAAAGTTTCCGTTCAGTCTTTGGGGAGGAGCCATCTGACGAAGTTGTCCAAAGCCAGTGGGGACGTCATCACTTCTAAGCCGGAGATTCTTTTGGAAGTGGAACACTTCTACAGCCGACTATACGCCTCGCATACATCTCGTCCTGATCCCGGAAATGAGGATCCTAGAGCTACATTAAGCCGCCACTTTACGGAAGACCTGCCCGAAATCAGCCTAGACGAAATCGTGATGGCTCTTGAGCAGCTAAGGAATGGAAAAGCCCCTGGAGAGGACAGAGTTACAACTGAACTATTAAAAGCAGGAGGTAAACCCGTGCTAAAGGAGCTCCAAAATATCTTTAATTCTGTCCTCTTTAATGGGAGAACTCCAGAGGCTTGGGGTAGGAGCGTGGACGTATTATTTTTCAAAAAGGGTGATAAGACCCAACTGAAGAACTACCGCCCTATTTCGCTCCTGAGCCACATTTATAAGCTGTTTTCAAGAGTTATCACGAATCGTCTTGCGCGAAGGCTCGACGAATTTCAACCCCCGGAACAGGCCGGGTTTCGAAGAGGGTATGGAACCATAGACCACATCCACACTATACGGCAGATTATACAGAAGACCGAAGAGCATAATCGGCCCCTGTGCTTAGCATACGTGGACTATGAGAAGGCCTTTGACTCGATCGAGACCTGGTCAGTTCTGATATCTTTGCAACGATGCTAAGTCGACTGGCGATACATCCAAGTGTTAAGAAGTCTCTATAACACCGCGACCATGACCATCCAGTTACAAAACCAGCAGACCAACCCTATCTCAATGCATCGAGGAGTGAGACAAGGGGACGTTATCTCCCCCAAATTGTTTACAAATGCATTGGAGGATATGTTTAAGACGCTGGACTGGGAAGTCATGGCATAAACATAAATGGCAGTCATATCTCACACTTGAGATTTGCAGACGACATCGTCATTATGGCCGAAACGTTGCAGGATTTACAACAGATGCTGACCAGCCTAGCCGATTCTTCCAAACAAATAGGTCTCCGCATGAACTTGGACAAGACCAAGGTAATGTTTAACCGACATGTAGTACCGGAACCTGTTGCAATACATGGCGCTATTCTCGAGGTTGTTCAAGAATATGTTTACCTACGGCAAACTCTGCAGTTGGGGAAAAACAACTTCGAGAAAGAGGTCAACAGAAGAATACGGCTGGGCTGGGCGGCATTTGGGAATTACGTCGAGTATTTACATCGCCCATTCCACAAAGCCTAAAGACAAAAGTCTTTAATCAGTGCGTCCTGCCCGTTATGACATATGGAGCCGAGACGTGGACACTCACGGTTGGAATGGTTCATAAATTTAAAGTCACTCAGCGAGCTATGGAAAGGGCTATGATCGGAGTTTCTCTGAAGGATAAAATCCGGAACGAAGTCAGACGACAGAGAACCAAAGTTATCGACATAGCCCACCGAATTAGTAAGCTGAAGTGGCAATGGGCCGGTCACATTAGCCGAACAACCGATAACCGCTGGGACAAACGAGTTTTTGAGTGGAGACCGCGGACTGGCAAACGTAATACAGGACGCCCTCAGGCTAGGTGGAGCGATGACCTTCGTAGGGCGGCTGGCAGAAACTGGATGCGAGTAGCCGAGGATCGTACCCAGTGGCGTGCACTTGGAGAGGCCTATGTCCAGCAGTGGACTGCTATAGGCTGATGATGATGATGATGATGACGTATACGTTAAAAAGATCAGGAGAGGTAAGTTGACCCCGCTTGACACCACAGGAAAGCTGGTAGCCAGCTGACACTTCATCACCCCATCTGACGTTGTTGGTCTGATTGCGATACCAGTATGCAAGAAGACCAACGACCTCAGCAGAGATGCCGAAATTATAAAGCTTTTCCCACAGTAAGTCGTGGTTAAGTGTGTCAAAGGCAAGATTTAAATCTAAACAACACTCATACACTTAGTATGTAGTAGTACTTTGCTCCTTATAGTGACTAACAACCTACTTCAGCGAAGAAATGGCCATGTCTGTTGATACCTGTGGGCGAAAACCAAACTGACCATCCTCGATTTTAAGTGAATTCATATGTGAATGTATAACTCTTTCAAGTACCTTGGCCACGATTGTTGCTAGAGAAATGGGTCGGTAGTTGGCCATGCTCGAGATGTCTCCCGTTTTATTTTTAATGATAGGAAGAACCAGAGTTTGCTTGAGTTCCTTAGGTAAATAGCAATGCCCCATGCATAGACTGAAAACCCGCGCTAATACCATACAGATATGCTGGCCCGCATATATCAAATGTTCTATGCTCAGTCTATCATGACCGGGAGACTTCCCACGTTTCATACTTCTTAAAACGAACTCAATCTGTTGAGCCGTAATATTAAACTGGCAAAGCATCGGGCCATGACATACCTGCATTTTAGTTTTATTTTCCATACTATTATCCTGCCTACTTGAGACTACATTAAAGTGATTTCGAAATAAATCCAACCAATATCCGGTCCAAATTTAACCTAGGACAACCGATAGGATACATGCGGTTTAAGCTACACGCTTACACGACAGACACCACCATTTACCGTACCGATATGTTATAGTTACATTGTAACTTTGTAATTCAATAGATCGATTTCAGATGAGCAACCATATTTGTATGGGTTTTATACAAATGGGACTATAATACAAACAAGTACGTTGTAATAGTAATTGCTCATTTTTTATTTCTTAAGAAAGATAAACGATGTTAGTCTACGAAGGATGGTGCATGAATGATTATTATAAGATCGAGCTTGACGGTCGTCTTTCCCAGATCTATTTTTTTTTTACTTTTAATATTATGCCTTCCGCGGTCTGTGTACATTTTTCGTTATAGTATGTAATGGATGGATAAATGTTAATTCAAGCTCAGTATGATAAACAAAACAAATATTTAAAGTTACGATACAGTCCGCGTGCGTAAATGAAATTCTAGCGTGGACCGACTGTTTGGTGGTGAAATAATGTCATAATATAATTAATTTAGTTTTTTATTGATAGAAATAAATAATACATGATATCAAAGTTTTCTTGTAATTTCATATATACATAAAGTATTGGCGTTTTTACAGCACGCCATCGACACCATGGATGAAGTTAGCATTGAGCAGATATGCACGACTAACTTCAACAAGGAAGAGATTTACAGTGCGAAGGTGCTGCTGTACCAATCGCTCGGCATGAGTGATCGGATACCGTCGCATAGGAGGGATGAAAAAGGCGAGAGAAGTCTCCAGTACATCGTGAGATAGCTGAAGGAGACGGAACCTGACGTCGTGCCTGCTTTCGTGGCGAAGTAGCTGCACAGGCTGCCCCGCGTCGCATTCGACCACGTCGACGTCACTAGGCTGCTGAAGGACTTAAACACCCTAAAGTCTAGCCTGGCTGAAGTACAATACAAGTTAGAGACTTCTGAGAGTACCATCCGCGAGCTACGTGATGAGGTTGCGTCATTGCGTGGCGCTAGGTTAAAATAAAGTTAAAGTAGGTCGCACGAGGCCTCTAATGTCAACGTTCGTCGCGGGGCGCAAAATGCATCAGTCGGCAGTTTTGAGTCGGCCGATGCATTGCCTGCTGTTACTACGGCCCCGCGCGATGCACCGCACCCCGCCGTCCGAAGCACCCCGCGCCCCGCCGGCAGTACCGCTGCCCCGCCGCCAGTGACGTTAAACGTGAACGCACTTACTTCTGGTCGTGATTACGCCGCCGCTGCCGCCCGCGCACCAAAGAAGACAACAGAGAAGGCCCCTAAAGCTCCTCAGGCCACAATGAAGGGCAACACACACTTAACTGAATTATTTGAAATAAAGTTAATTGAAAAAATACTAGATACTTTTATATCATTCTAATATATTTGGATAAGTTTTATAACATTTTCCCAGTATTGTGTATTTGTAAATTATTACGAAACATGTTTATTAAACAAAACATTTGGATGAAATTTGGCACACATATATTTTATTACTTGAATTAATGCTTGGATACTTTTTATTTCGGAAATTGTTAGGTTCCTGTCTAAAGTCGACACGGACGAAGTCGCAGGAAAAAACTAGCCTTGTATACAGTTTTATTTACCTACTACTTTTGGTCTCAATAGAAGTAAGCTTATCTTTATAATACATAATAATAATTATATAAGCCCTGTTAAGAAACTGTCCCACTGTTGAGCACGGGCCTCCTCTCAAACTGAGAGGGTTTAGGCAATAGTCCACCACGCTGGACCAGTGCGGGTTGGCGAACTTCACACACCTTCGAGAAACTCTTAGGCATGCAGGTTTCCTCACGATGTTTTCCTTCACCGTTAAAGCAAGTGAGAATTAATTTTTAATACGCACATGCTTTCGAAAAGACAGAGGTGCGTGCCTAAGTTTGAACCCAAGACCTTTGACTTTGCAGTCCAATAGTCTAACCACTAGGCTATCACTGCTTTACTAACCTATCTTTACAAGCTGACAAACGGATATTTTGGAGATTAAAATAAAATAAAATTAACACTATCTAGTTTTTTCCAAATAAATCATGTACTTAATGAACTATTATTATTAAGTTCAGTACCCAAATATGGGCGATTAACATTAGGCTCTACTGGATAGCAACCAAGGTGAACCCGTATTTAATGGGACCCACTCATTTTACATTCAAATTCTTATAAGTAGTAAGTTGTCCATTTTCCATCCCCAGAGTAGTTTTATAAATAAGTTATTGTGACCCTTAGTTTGGCCCCTTCATTCGAGCTAATACTTGAACTAAAGACTGTGCGAACGTTCAAGTATTACAAATAGATTGCCGTTATTGTAACGTTGCCGAGAAAGCGTGCCGTCACGCTAATTTTAATTAAGTAAATTTGTAGTGTGTCAAAGATAGTATATCAACTTGATAGCATTACGCTAGTGTCAATCTGTTTGTACTAAGCTCTCTGATTTCCTAGTACGATTAATTTGACATGTAGATAGTAAAGTTATCGAGAGAGCACGCTGTCACGTTCATCTTTATTTACTAAACTTGTAGCGTGAAAGGGATGGCATGTAGTTCAGATAACTTTACTTCATCATCATCATCATCATCTCAGCCTATACTTGTCCACTGCTGAACATAGGCCTCCCCAATCGCTTTCCAGCGTAACCGGTCCGATGCCACCTGCATCCAACGACTTCCTGACTTTACTTGCTTTACACCAATTTTTTCAAGCTTGGATATTACAAAATAAATAACAAAATAAACGCATGCACCGACGCGGGTAACAGCTACGTAAGAAATATACTACGACTTACATCCAAGTCTATTGAGAGAGGTCGCCATTAATGAAGTCTTATATTAAATGAGTTAATAATACGTATATGTAAACACAGTAAATACCTAACATAATAAAATCAATTCCTTAGATAAATTTGCGTGTGAATATACAAAAATCCGGTCTTTTTTTCTAGTAAAAAGATATTACATTTTACAACAGCTTTGAGAACCCTCTTTACAAATATTTCTTAAATGTCAAAGAATTTCTGATGGAAGCGAAAATAATAACGGGCAGACACATGTTGGAATTTGCCAATTATTTTCCTGTGGAACGTCCACAAAGAAAGTATTTGAGGCAATATTCTTTACCCCAATGAAATTAATCCAGTACAAAATTGATTTGGACAACGTTTTGTACATATCATAAACGCAATTATAAGTCCAATTATAAGGTAATTATTAAAAGCAGTGTCAAGGGCATAGCTTTCTTTATTTATTAAACTATAAGATAAACATACTCTCAGCTATACATAGTTGCTTTACACATAAGTAATAATAATTTTACGTGACAAATTTTTCTTTAGTAAAATAAATACCATCACGCTTATATTCCCCAAGCAATAAATAACTCCGATTTATTTTGCCGACGACGTCAGGTCCCAATATAATAGGGGTTGAGCTTATTGCGATTATACTGGGCACATGGGGGTTTAGAGATCCAAATTTAACAGCCCGTGATTGTGGTGCGTCTTCATAGACTATGTCACACCTACTCGTCTGCTCCTTATGCCACACCACCTTTACAATAGAAGAGCTGAGTACAGCCAAAAACGGCGCGATCGAGCTAGCCACTCACTTAGCGGGACAGATTTGAACCATTGACACTGCAGGAAGATTGACGATTTTTTGACAGATAAAATTACAGTTTTTCCGACTTAGGATTCGACCTAGGACCTCGTGATCCCTACTTGCATCCTTCACCACTAGAATAACTAAGCAGTCACCAGGCAGAAATGAGAGGGCTAAAAGTTTCTATCAATCAAATGAAGCAAATAAAAATAAATACTGTCGCATCTGTGAAGCAAAGGTGGTAAGGTATGTACTGCGTATTTATTCAGACCCGTGGATCTATTTTTCTTAGACATACACAATCGTCTTCAACTTTGAGTGTAGAGGCATTACTTTCCACAGGAATGTATACAAAATAGATTTTGATATGATCTTGTCATCACATACCAGATACCATAAATATCGGACAAAGCTCACTGCCGGAGCATCAAATATCCGAAAAAACAGCTAAATTTCGAGCACTGAAAGTAACAACACTTCAACCTGGCGCAAGGGAGACAAGTCATGGCGTATTATAGTCGTGATTGTTTAGATATATTAGTTTCGGATTCGGGATATATTATACAATTAGCAGAAAAATAAAACTTCGTTTGACAAGCGGCTATTTTGTCAGACATATAAATTCAGAAGTAGGATTGGTTCGCGTTCTATAAAGCCAATCTCCGCTTTTGTACCATCCTAGTTATTTCAATTATTAAGTCGTAATGGAAACTAATTCGTCTACCTCCCAACGTCGAACGACTAGAAGAAGGCGTGAGGCAAGCCCAGATATTAGGTAAACTCTGGGTGCCATTTTAGAGCGGTTGAATGGTCTGGAAGGGCAAGCCAGTACAAGTACGCCTACTCCGCCGCCGCAGGTAGAATTATTGGAAACAGGTAGCAGCGAAGGCACTGGCCTTCGCTGCTACCTGTTTCCAATAATTCTATTGTGGCAAATGCGGCGGTAGTGGAGGAATACTACGAGGTACCGCCGCCACCATCTTCTCGTACCAGCATACGCACTGACGAAACTGGCCTGGACGTAACCGAGCGTATCATCAGAGCATTAGCATCATTATCCAAGGTCAGATCAAACCATTTTTATATTTCTATTTTCGACCCCAGTGTAACCGATATCGATTCTTGGTGCGAGGAGGTGGACAAGGCACGTGAGATCAACGGCTGGGATGACAATGAATGTTTGTCACGTATTGAGCAATACGTGACAAACATTCACTCAACTGTTTGAGAGGAGAGGCTCGTCATTGGTTAAACGATTGGGTGACCAATGACCGCAGTTGAAGTAATTTTAAAGTTGAGTTTAAGCCGTTGTGCTCGCGGAGGGTAGACTTTGCAAGCATTCTATTTGAAGTCATGAGTACCGACTCTGATGGATATGCCACGTATGCTGATTATGCTAGGCGATCTCTGTTGCGTCTTAAGATCGTAAAAGGTCTTAGTGACGAACTAGTGGTGGCGATTGTCATACGTGGAATAACTGACGCGCAGATCCGGGCTGCGGCAACCAATGCGAAACTGACTCCTAAAGACTTGGTTGAATTTCTTGCCATCTACACAAAACCTAAAGTAGCAAATAAAACTAAAATGTCATGTGAATGCTCGCGTCCCGGAAACGGAAATCGTCGTTTGGAGCAGAAACCCAATAAGCGTCCGCACGGTTCCGACACACGTTCAAACCTAAGATGTTTTAGGTGTGGTGGAGCTGGGCACGCCAAGAAGTTTTGCTTCAAGCGATTGAGGATTGAACCGGAGCCATCCAGCTCCAATAATGGTACTGCTACTACAGATGTTGTACTCGCAAATCAAGCTGTCAGCTTGTGTCAGTTCTGCAAGAAAGCTGGCCACTCGATTCGGGATTGCTTTACAAAACAACGTTTAGATTCGCAAAATACCAAAAGTAGTATAAACTATTGCTTTGAGCTGCAGGGTAGGCTTAACGATAATGATGTTACTACCGGCATCATACAAAAAATACTGGTGGATATACTTATCGATAGCGGATCACGTGTTTCGTTAATTGCTGAAAATGTGCTGAAGCACTTTAGATGCAACCGTATACCAAGTTTTTAATTACTTGAAGGTATAGGCAGTCAAAACGTAGTATCGCGTTATTATTTAACCTTGATAGTTGAGCTTAGAGACGTGTCTATAGAGGTCGATTTGTTAGTCGTACCCTCAAATAGCATTAATGTACCAGTAATCATAGGCACTGATGTGTTGAATCGTGATGGTTTGGCATACATACGCACGGCTACCGAACAATACATAAAGCGCATTGATAATTTGAACCCGGTGTTCCATGTGTACTCGAATGAACTTTCCGATATCAACACGCCTTTAGTGGGGACCGATCGTGATCGATTGATGGCGATAATAAATAATTTTTCGAGTCATCTTATAACGGGCACTGCACTTTCTACTGTAAATACAGGAACCATGTGCATTCAAGTTACTAGTGATACCCCGGTGAATTACAGACCCTATAAGTTGTCACACGACGAAAAGATACGTGTAAGAGCAATCATTCAAGATTTACTTGATAAGAAAATAGTTCGCGAATCACAGTCAGATTATGCTAGCCCTATAATCCTTGTCAAGAAAAAGGATGGTACTGACCGCATGTGTGTCGACTATCGCGCATTAAATTCGATCACTTTAAAGGAACGGTTTGCCATGCCGCTCATTGACGACCATATAGACAGGCTTGGCAAAAGCAAATTCTTCTCCTGTTTAGATATGGCAACTGGTTTTCACCAAATAAAACTGGAAGAAAAGTCAGTTGCGAAGACCGCATTCGTTACACCTGAAGGGCACTTCGAATATTTAAAGATGCCTTATGGTTTAGCCAATGCGCCAATCGTATATCAACATATAATATCCAAAACCTTGAAATCCCTTATAGAATCGGGTAAAACTCTAGTTTACGTTGATAACGTCATTACCCTAGCTTCCACCTTTGATGAAGCCCTTGACAATTTACGGCAGGTTATGCAAGCTTTAGTAACTGCCGGGTTTTCGATTAATATTAAGAAAAGTATCTTTGTCGCCTCAGAGGTAGAGTACCTAGGTCGACGTATTAGTTACGGTCAGGTTAAGCCGAGCATACATAAAGTGCAGGCCTTAGTTAATTCCCATATACCTGGTAATGTAAGGCAAGTATGCCAATTGTAAGGATTAGCGGGATACTTTAGGAGGTATATACCTCATTATGCTAGCAAAACTGCGTGTATTGCGAAACTAACCCGTAAAGAGGTGTCATTTAATTGGGGTGCAGAGCAGGAACAAGCTCGTAAATACCTAATAGACAGTTTAACCAGTGAGCCTGTACTGGCAATATTCGACCCAGAATTACTTACGGAATTGCACACCGATGCAAGTTCAGTAGGTTATGGAGCCGTGCTCCTTCAAGAGCATAAAGAAAAAAATCGTCAGGTTGTAGCTTACTTTAGTAGAACTACGCAGGGCGCGGAGTCTCGCTATCACTCTTACGAGCTTGAAACTCTTGCGATTGTTAAGGCTCTTCAGAAGTTCAGACAATACTTAATAGGTATTCGATTTAAGATAGTCACAGATTATAACGCCCTTAAAATGACCGCTAGTAAAAAGGATTTACTTCCACGAGTAGCGCGATGGTAGGTTTACATGCAGGACTATGACTTCTCGATTGAATATCGAAAAGGTGTCTTGATGTCCCATGCAGATTATCTGAGCCGAACTCCAATATGTGTTAATCACGTAGACAAACCTCGTAATTGGGCTCAAATAGCCCAGTCAGCGAATGAAGATACTTTCAGACTAATAGAAAGGTTAAATAATGGGGAATTAGATACATGCAGATATGTTGTTTTAAATAATTTGTTCTACTATAAGTATACTACTAAGGGTGAAAAAACTAAATTACTTTGCTTTGTGCCGAAAGGACACAGACTTAGTTTACTTCGAATTTTTCATGATCAACACGAACACATTAACGGCGAAAAGACGATAGACCTAATTTTAAAACATTTTTGGTTTGCTGGCTTATTCGGCTTCGTCAAAAAGTATATTTCTCATTGTATAACGCGCATCTTCTCTAAGCGGGTACCTAGAGCACCACGACAACCAATTACGTCGTGGGTAAAACCAGACACCCCCTTTTAACACCTTACATACAGACGCACTTGGACCCTTACCCGAATCAAATGTTTATAAACATATCCTTATTGTAGATGCTTTTACCAAGTATTGTCTATTGTACCCCATGATTACGAGCAACGCAGACGAACTAAAACGTCTTTTCTCTCAAGCGTTGTCATTATTCGGAATTCCTGAAATGATAGTTTGTGATCGGGGCAGAATGTATGAAAGCCACAGTTTTAAAGATTGGATATATAGTCTTGGGTGTACCATTCACTATATAACTCCCGAAATGCACAACGAAAACGGCCAAGTTGAACGTTATTGTCGTACGATCCTTAATATGTTGCGCATCGAAGCTAGTAATAAGGACACTAAATGGTCAGATTGTTTGTGGAAAATGCAGCTGGTTCTTAATAGTACGAAGCACAAAACAACACAAGCTTCACCGCTGCAACTGTTAATCAACACCTCTCATTAGACCATTGATACGTGAAGTAGCGGTTGATAACGCACAACCAGGGAGTCGGGAAGCATTGCGAGGACTGAGACGTCAGCATGCTTCTGATCTTCTGTTTCAGAATAGACTCAAGCAAGACGAATGTGTTAATAAAGGACGCAAGTTACCGAAAGTCTTCAAACTCGAAGACATTGTATTTGTCGCGAAGAGTTCCCAAATGACTGGGAAATTAGACTCTGGTATGCGTGGTCCCTATCGCATTACCAAAGTGATGTCACACGGTCGTTACGAATTACGATTGCTGGGAGGATCTTATGGCAAGACCACCCAGGCTGCAGCAGAAAATATGGTTCTCTGGCGAGGAGAATGGACTCCGGAAACGTGTGCCATATTTTTTGATTGTGAGTAAAATGTCTGTTTTTCTTACTATGTTACCAGTGTTGAGCTTCGGCTTTGCTGGTTCGGACTTTGTGCCGGTTCAGTGGTGAGGATTACCTCCCCTGGTTCAGTGTTGACCTTCGGCTCCGCTGGTTCGGACTTTGTGCCGGTTCAGTGGTGAGGATTACCTCCCCTGGTTCAGTGTTGAGCTTCGGCTCTGCTGTTTCGGACTTTGTGCCGGTTCAGTGGTGAGGATTACCTCCCCTGGTTCAGTGTTGAGCTTCGGCTCTGCTGGTTCGGACTTTGTGCCGGTTTAGTGGTGAGGATTACCTCCCCTGGTTCAGTGTTGAGCTTCGGCTCCGCTGGTTCGGACTTTGTGCCGGTTCAGTGGTGACGATTACCTCCCATGGTTCAGTGTTGAGCTTCGGCTCCGCTGGTTCGGACTTTATGCCGGTTCAGTGGTGAGGATTACCTCCCATGGTTCAGTTTTGAGTTTCGGCTCTGCTGGTTCGGACTTTGTGCCGGTTCAGTGATGCGGCTTACCTCCCCTGGTTCAGTGTCGAGATGAGCTCCACTGGTTTGCAATGGGCTCTGCTCAGTTCAGTGTTTTACGCTGGTGACCGAGGTAAGTGGGAGATACCCCACTGTTTTCGGTCAGCGTGTGACTCTTATTGCATGGTTACAAAGTATGAGAGTGTCTGGGGAATCCGGAACCCTGCCACTCAGCGCGATGTATGACAATTCTCATTACAAAAGCGAGATATATGATACAGGATTACTGAAAGTATTTGTATGCAATGATGGGAGTGCACGCTTGTCATTGTATTACAAGAACGATTGTTTTTCACTGCAACAAAGTTGTGTGATTGATCAATCATTAAGATCAAGACATATTTGATATATTTTATTTGCGTCTTGCAGCTCAAGACGATGAAGAGATACCGGCGGGTCCCTCTGATGAAGTTCAAGCAAACGAGGACGTTTGCCCGTCAGGCGAGGCCGAATTAGCAGAAAAATAAAACTTCATTTAACAGGCGGCCATTTTGTCAGACAGACCCAATATAAAGAGCGCGCGCGTGTCGATTAAACCATTTTTGTCGGGAGCAGTCGCGCCTTCTAGACGTGTTTTGAATCCTAATTTAATTATTT